>JAJAGP010003625.1:0-68507 GCA_025084515.1 Ancistrus triradiatus
CGATACAGAACAGCTTCAGCTCTGGGATGTTGGTGGGTTTCCTCACATTAACTGCTCGCTTCAGGTTCTTCCACAACATTTCGATTGGATTAAGGTCAGGACTTTGACTTGGCCATTCCAAAACATTAACTTTATTCTTCTTTAACCATTCTTTGGTAGAACGACTGGTGTGCTTAGGGTCGTTGTCTTTCTGCATGACCCACCTTCTCTTGAGATTCAGTTCATGGACAGATGTCCTGACATTTTCCTTTAGAGTTCTCTGATATAATTCAGAATTCATTGTTCCATCAATGATGGCCCAGATGCAGCAAAACAGGCCCATACAATGATACTACCACCACCATGTTTCACAGATGGGATAAGGTTCTTATGCTGAAAGTAAAAGTCCACATACTTTCTTTACTCACAGATTCATCATGCACAACTTGTTCTTAATAAATAAATAAGTTTAACATTTTTTAACATCTGAACATGTTTGATCTGATGAGTCAGAGATATAATCTCAACATTGTGTATGTTTTTTCGCATGTAAATGCTTTTCTTAAAGTGATCTCTACTTATGGTGGAGTTCAGTAATAGCTAAAGAACACTGGAACAAAAACCCTCCAGTTGAAATATCATCGGTTCTCATAAAAACCTTCTGCAATGTAATATATGCACCCAGTGTTCCCTTAAACTGGGAAAAACAACAATTTCAGGGAAAACTGCATTTGCGAAAAATGTCTCTAATTTCTCTGATTGGCTACTGGAGTCTAACTTAATTGAAACCTTCTGTATGGCATAAGGAATTCTGGGACTTTGGCATGCAACCAGGAATCCCCAGTATGTTAGTTCTCTCTCTCTCTCTCTCTCTCTCTCTCTCTCTCTCTCTCTCTGTCTTTCCTTCTCTTCAAGAGTGGTCTTACATCAGCTCAGAGTGTGTGGATATGAGGTCAGAGAGAGTATAGAGAGAACAGACCAGCTTGGATTCTACTTCTACTTGCTTTTACACTGGTTGGATTTAACATCTCTCAGGACCAATGGTTTGAGGAAGGCAAAATCAAACAGTAAGTTTGCTTTCAGACTAAAAAGCCTAAATACTGTGTGTATTTCTTTTAAGTTTAAGCTTGAGCTATGACCTGCATTTGAGTAACTGTGGAAGATAGTTTCTTTGTTTCCTTTGAAGAGTTTGTCATTCTTGTGCACTGGTTTCTTATGATATATTTTCTTCGTGCTGAACCAATTTTTTGGAAGAAGCACTGATTGCATGGCAGACTAAAATAGTGGCTAACAGAGCAAATCGATATTTGATCCGCACTGCACTTGGAACTGATGCAGGCTGAGCAAATGTGGAAACCATCTGTGGAAGGTTTTGAATTTAATGCAATTCTCTGCTGAAAAATGAAAATATATTATCATCATTTAACTGTCAGTCTTGCTTTCCTCATAATGGTGCATTCTTCAAATTATAGGTCATGCAATAAAAATACTTTAAAACATGTAATTGGTTTTAATAATAACCATTTTCTTTGCTATTTACCATTTTCTAAAAGAAAGGGCAAACATGCTTTAAAATCAGCATTTATTTATTCAGTTTTTAAATATTCATAAATATCTCACATGCAATCGTATTGTTAATTTTATTCATTAAATACAATGAAATAATATTTAGGCATAAGTCATTTCTGTGGCAGGGTCATAAATAAAAATATCTCTCTTTATTTCATACATTATTGGCTTTCGAGGTAAACAATCTATACATTCAAAGAAGCCTTTGGGATATTTGTGAAAAGACAAAATTGTACATTTTGTACAATACTTTAGCAACAGAAACGTAGGCTGCTAAAACCAGCAAAGACCAGCATTGTGATCTGGACAATGGTTTACTGGTCAGCTAGCTTTACCAGCAAGACAAGCAAGAATTCAGCAGCTAAACCAGCACCAGACCAGCACTAACCAGCATAAACCAACTTAGACTAACATGGAAATTGTCTGATATAGACTGAAGGACCCAAGTAGGCTGGGTCCCTTTTTGACTCTGTCAGAGCTAGAGTCAGAGTTACAGAGGTATTCTTATTGACTCAAACGCAAAATAAACCAATCACAAAGACAGGTGTACAAAATGCTGAAATGTGGAGAGCACTGTATGAAAATAAGTAGCTATTTGATGTTAGGTAAGTAGCCATGTTAGGCTAACTACTGTGTTGTTTAACTAAAACCACTGGCCTTGTTAGTTCATGTCAGACTATTACATTTAGCTATTAAAATCAGTATCCAAGAAGCATGGCTATAGTTTGACAGACAAAGAGCATCTGCAGTGAGTTTATTGCTTATATCACACAGAGACCATCCCATGATTTTATTTGAACTACCTGACTTATCAGGTAGAAGGAAGTAATTGAAATTAGCTGCAGAGTAAAAACCATACTAGGACTGTTACTACTGTGATATCTTCGTGGATAAGGTACTGGACTATTGGCCAGAAGGACCAGGGTTCAAATTCCCCCTCTGCTATTGCTGGGTCCTTGAGACAGGCTTTTACCCCACAATTGCTTGGATTGTATGAATGTATCAACTGTAAGTAACTCTGGATAAGGGCGTTTGCTAAATGACATAAACATACTATTTAAAGTTGGATCTTCTACCTATGATCACTTGATGTTCATTAAGAATGTCTTATCGAGATATTATTATAGATTATATTATTAGAACTGTCTTATTGTGAGGCTCAACACATAAGAAATTATGCCCGAAAAGAAAGCCAACATATTTCCAAGTTGCTATCATCTGAGCTTTCAGCCAGACTGTTTCAGGTTGTCTAGGAATTCAGGCATTTTGAGTGAGCCCTCCTTCAGGGATAGCTGAAAATCCATGATATTCAGTATAGTCTGTAATTTGGTTTGGAGATCCAAAATAGTTGAGGCACCCTTTTCTTAGTGCACATTGCAGTGTTGTTCACCATATGACAAATCCATCTGGTTTGAATGCAGCTGAATGCAGAGGGCAGACACATTCCCTGTCCTAACAACTTGTTTGGGGGTGTATAAATAGCATCTTGTTGAATGCATTACTGAAGAAAATGTCAGGTTTGCGTTATCCTCCACCCAGCTTTAACAAGCACAGCTTCAATACGCTGACAAAAGAGCTTGTCATGTGTAAACAATTACATTTCAGTCCATGGCTAGTGTGTAATTTGAACTAAGTGGACCACTTGCTCGACAATATGACTGCTTTTGCTCTGTGTGTACGTACATATAATGAATAGAATGGCTTTGGAATCCAATTTCAAAAACCAGTGTTAGATGGTCTGCTTTCTGTCATGGAATTGACACAAAGCCAGAAACATTGAAGTGGCATCTCAAAGCCTCATCACTGAAGAAGCACTAAACTGTCAAGATTAGTCACAGTTCTGCACATCATATCTAACCACCACAGTGCACTAAAATGTGATTGTAATTTTATATATGAAGATATTTGAATCTCTGTGATATACAGAAGAAAATGAATCATAACATATCACATGTAGAGCAGATCCATGTACTCTGCTGTGTCTGTTCTGGGTGTGTTTACCTTTATTTTTGTCTTTCTTGCTTGCAATTGTGTGTGTCTTTTTACAAGTATATTTTTCGTCATGTAGCCTATGCCCTTATCCAGTGTGGATTACAACTGATATAGTCTTAGAAGGTACAATCTAGGCAACTCTAAGTTAAGGCCATTTCTCCCATCTGTGGCAGCTTGGCAGTGCTGAGGCTTGAACTCCTAGTTTAGCTAGGACATCCTAGTTTAGGCCAGTACCTTAACCACTGCACCATCACAGTTCCCATATCAAGTACTGTATTACAGTAATGCAGTATTATGTCCTACCATTCTGTAAATGAATTATAATTTAGTATTATAATGTGATAACTTTCTTGGCAATTTATTGACTTATATTGGCTGGTTATTAGAAATGAACAAAAGTAAAGTTTACACTGGGCAGCAAAAGTTGAATTTTATTTCTCCCATAAACTAAACTTCTGTGTGACTGTGGTGGCCTAACAGTTAAGGTACTTGACTATGGTCCAGAACGTCCAGGGTTCAAAACCAACCTCTGCCAAGCTGCCACTGTTGGGTCCTTGAGCAAGGCCCTTAACCCACAATTGCTTGGATTGTAAGATTGTATCAGTCTAGATAAGGGTGTGTGCTAAATGACATAAATGTAATTGTAAAATATATTGATCTTGTGAGTAACTAGTGACTAAAAACTTGTATTAGTACCAGTGTTAATTTCATTGAGACTGATTTTCGTCAATTTGAAGACTGATTGACGACTGATTTATGTCAAATTAAAATGAATGAACAATGACAAAAACTAGGACGAAATGAATTGACACTTTTGTTAACGAATAAAAATGTTAACAAAATGTTTGGCAGACACAACATCCAATCGGTTCTGATGTAGGTTTGTGGACAAGTTGGGTAGCGATCCAATCAGTAATGTGATCGAACCCCGGGAAGACCATACAAGTAGCCTCTCTACTGGTTCCCATGAAACAACTCGACAATGTTAACACCTGATAGAAAGAGGAGAGTTGATATATTGGCACATTTCGTATTTGATGTCAAGGAAAACATCACTCTTTGTAAACCTGTGTGGGGCGACTATCTCCGGTAAAAATACAACAAACTTGAAACGACATTTGCAGGCATGTCATTCTGGAACTGTGGTCAAGATATTCGCACCTAAATGTCGCGAGCTCCTATTTTATCGGTATTAAGAAGTTCATTAGGTTCAAGCCAATAATTCAGTGAATAAAGTGGGGATTAAAATGTGTTTCCAGTTTTCGACGTGGATATATTTTACTTTGTCTAAAAAGTGTTCATACTATCTTTAAGGAGTATTCGGATAACATAACTACGTTTTAAACTGTAATAATGGATAAATGCATATAGAGCATGCACATATCTCTGACCTTCTGATCTTATATGTTTAATAAAGCTCATAATATATCATTTATTCCAACTTGATTTAATTCTAAAATATCTCATGAATGTCCACATCGAGTTTGAAGCAGATCTTGTTGGAAATTGAGTTATAACAACTTTAATGTATACAGTTATTATCAATGCATGTATGTAGATGTTTCATTTAAAATAATTCAATGGAAATGTTAAAAAGCTTATGTATTGCAAAAAATGTCATATTTTAGTCCAACTCAATCTACTGTAGCTTGAGTCGACTACAGTCTAATTATAATTAGTCGACCAAAACTAGACTAAAACTAAAAACAATTCAGATGACTATATTGTGACTAAAACTAAAACAAAATTTGCTGTCAAAATTAACACTGATTAGTACTAGTACTGTCTTCAAGTCCCCTATAAATGCTCAATACGGTTACGTCAGGTGCCTGTGGAGGAAAGTCTATGCCAGTCAGATTCACTCAAATTGTTATGCTGATTATATTATTTGTAATGAGAAAACATTGCATTACATGTGAGAAATATACAAAACAGAAACATTTTCACTAGTGGGCTCAGACTTTTGGAACCAACTTTACATTTTATAAAAATGTATTTTAATATTGACTCGAGTGTAAAGTTATGAATTCAACCTGTCTTGAAGAAATTGTGTATTCAATGCCGTCATCAGGTATGCTAGAGTTGAGTTCCAAGCTGTTAGCTCTTAAATACACAATCATTTGACATACAATTCAAGACATATTATAAGCCACTGAAGCTTTCACCAAGTCTCAGTTGCACGTCATTCAGGGTGCACTGTGTGAACCGATTGCTGCTTTTGTGAACGGAAATGGAACAGGATTTCTGGCTAGGACTTTTTTTCCACAGGGCAAGGTTGTTGGGTTTAATGTGCCTCTGTAAACTCGAGAGAAAAACTGGCCATTCCATTAGGAATATTTTTTGCAGGTGCAAAGCAAGATCTTCCATACAGAGGACTGGTTTAATCTCAACCGCAACTCATAGTTACCCATTTTAGGTGTGTATCCTTTTAACAGAATTGTGGTCATGGTTTTATATCAACGTTATGTTATGACAGCAGTCCTTTATTATGCTGCTCAGACTTTTTACCCCAAGTTTGACACCACTGTTCCTGGTCAGGGTCAAAGTGGGTCAGGAATCTGTTGCGAAATTCATAGGACACAGCAGTCCATGGCAGTGCTGGGTAGGGGTCGCTGTTGCATTCCCCCTCCTGCCATTCCCTGTTTTGACCCAGCTTGTCCTGGTCAATGTTCGGAGTCTATGCCAGAATTCAGTGGGTACAGGCGAAAGTGCTGTTTGGATGGGACGTCAGTTCATCGCAGGGCCCTGTAACCGCACCTTCCAGTTGTTAGCCCAGCCCAAGGTTCAAACCCAGGTCCTCAAAACTGCTGTTTCCAGCAGCTGGCTCTTCAGTATGCTTACACTTGAACTATGGATTTAACAGCTGTAATAGTTTAACTGATCCAGGGCGTAACTCATCTGCACTGATCGGCCTGGTCAGCTATAATGCTTATGTACTGTAAGTGCATAGTGTATATGATAACTGAGAACGAAGAACACAATTTTTAGTCAAACAGTTTTAATGTGGGTTCTACGCAGTAACCCTTATATGCATACAGTACATACCAGTTCATTGCAATAAATCTTCATAAATCTGTTTACAACAGCCTTATTATTTCTCTGGTATTTTTGTTCTTGCAGTAACCTGGATCCACTTAAGCTAGAATGACCATTTGGATTTCGTGCAATCCCATAAAAACAAAATATCCACAATGCTATGTTCATTGGAGTGGATTGTGAAAGAGGTTGCAAATAAAAAGCACATGTTCTGTGCGGATATGTGAATATCAGCTGAAGGGTAATGTGTTCACTCCAACACAGTGCTGTAGGCTGAGTAAGGTGCAAAGATTTGGCTCTGGTAAAAAATGTTCTAGTGGCATGGGAATGTTATAAGGCCACGTCTGCCCTCTTAGTTTCAGGAGAACTAGATGCTTTTGCCTTTTTTTAGAGTGCAAAATCTGGAACTTAACAAGGAAGAGAAATTTATGTGGCTGGCCTGAATTATCTTGACCAAAATTGTTTACATTTGTCACATCATTTGAATGTTGTGAATCATAAAAACACCCACGCGAAGCCTCAACTGGAATATATGACTTTGGGCAAAATCTTCAAAGTACACAGCAAAGTGTTTAGCGGTTTGTTAGATTGGTTCATTTGCATATTGCAAGTCACAACAGAGATCTCCTTAATATCTCTTTAGTTTCTCCTAGGGACAAAGTGAATTCAACTGGAAGAAAGAAAAATTAGATTTATACTTAAGTGTGGTATTTCTCAGGTGTTTCTCCAGAGCCAAAAAGGCTCCAGTAATCTCATGTGTCTCCTCTTGAGTTTTAGTCAATAAAGACTCACATTGTGCTCAGATCTGCCATTATCTTGATTTTCCTGGTTTTTTCCTGCTGCTGAAAAATTCAGCCTTTAAAATGTCTTTAAACCTCATTCATTAGAACTATTTTGATGGTTTATGTTGAAGTACTTTTACAATAAACATGATTGTTAAAGTAATGGTCATGCTAGCCCTTTAGTTTATGGCTCTGCATTTAACAATAAAACACTCCATCTTGGGTCGTTTGGGTGGTGCAGTGGTCTACTGCACTAGCCCACCACTGTGGGGACTTGGGTCCGACACGAGCGTGAGCATTTAGCTTGAATTTGCTCTTGCTTTCTGAAGAAATGCAAATGGAACATTTATTTAGGAGTACTTGTGCATTACAAGATTTTGACCCGAGTATTCATTCTTTCCGTCTCAGTACCTAGTGAGTGCCCTTGCTGCATACTTCCTATGTATGGCGTTCCCTACATAAAGAGCTTTCTAACCAACAATGCAAACCTAAGATCAGTTAAAGAGACAGTCTGATTACAACACCAACTGTTCATGCCTTCCGCATGCGACTAGTGTGTACATGTACCGCAACCTATAGCACCACTATGGATTCCGGTCTTTCCATTTTTTATTAGAATTTTAATCTTTCTTTAAGCCTTCGTTTTGAAGGTACTGAGTAGCATGCAAAGTTTGATGAGATGTGATGAGCTCACAAAATTTGGAAAGATGTGTATTAATTTCTGCACTCAAACAGGTAAGGTGTACATGGAAGCTCATAAGAATAGAACTAACATGGTGGAAATTTTAAGCCATTCCCTACATGATCTGTGGTTTATCACATCTAATTGGTAACTGGACATAAACCATTTGATTAAAACAAGCAAGAGTCAATATATTAATGTGAAATAAACGAAACATGCAGTAATAAATAAACACAACAAATACATCTTGATGCATGCTCAATGATCCAGGTAAGAAACTCAAATAAGTTGAATCTGTTCGTCTGGACATTTTGTTGGAGAAACGTTTCGTCACTCATCTAAGTGACTTCTTCAGTCTCAGCAGTTGGAAAACTTCCCCAATCTTATATACAGCACCTTTTCATAACGACTGGTACCACCACCATTGCATAACAATAGGACTGGTGATCAGTTTAATATGCAGATTGACATAGCCATTAACGACAATGGCCACGTGTGCCATTCACACAGGATGGTTTGAACGCGGAGTAAAAGAAGCCATTTTCGTAAAAAGGGAACGTCCATCCCTGAACCGAGGAGGGGGCCTCAGAGTACACCTCTCACCATCTTACAACAGAGGAGCCATCGCAGCACCTCCCCAATCCTGTGTGAATGGCACACGTGGCCATTGTCGTTAATGACTATGTCAATCTGCATATTAAACTGATCACCGGTCCCATTGTTATGCAATAGTCTTCCACATAATCATACAAAGAAATTCTACACAAATGTAAGTACAGACATTTCAATTATTTACAAGTTCAATTTGACAATAATATAAAACAGTTTACATATTTAAATAACTTTAAAACTTTTAAATAACAATTCTTTTATAGTAAGAACAACTCAGAATCTGCTACTTGTGACTTGCACAGTGAGCAAAGTAGGATAATTTCCTCAACATGCACTGACAAAACAGCAACATTTGATGTTTCTTGTCCCATACTTTGCTGAACAAAAAAATTATTCATGTGCAATATTTAAGAATAAAGAAACAAAGAGGAATTAAACAAGGAAAAAGAGGAATCATCTAGGTTATGGTCATAGATTTTTTTGTGCGCTCCTGTTAATTTCAAATCCGGTGCTTCTTGGTAAAAAGTTTACTGTAGAGCCATGTCCAAGTCCCGGCAGTGCCTTCCAGTTGGGACAGTTGTTTTATGATGACACAATTGGTTGTGCCTGAGGTGAGGTATGGGAAATCAGTCAGGCAATCACCAAGTCACGATCATGACTTGATCCCCTGTCATATCTGTATTTTGCATGATCTGGTTGGGAATCAAAGCTGGAACTAGAACCTGGGCACTATGGCGGTGGGTTAGCGAGTTGCTGCTGGCACCACCTAAGTACCTTTTATTTTTATATTTTTGCATTTTTATACCCGCTTAGGCCAATTCAGTCTTGTGGAGTGCTGGCAGCACAGGGTACATGGAATGTGAAGCACATTAATATATGCCTTATATTAAAATCTTTTTTCAGAATTCAAACCATCTGTCTTGACAACTCAACATCCCAACACACATAATCTACCCAATACACGAACTGATCACTTTATGAGTTCCACTTACTATGAAGATGCACTTTATAGTTCTACAATTACAGACGATAGTCTATCTCTGTCTCTGAATACTTTGTTAGTCCCCTATAGTTCTTTTATGGTCAGGACCCCCACAGATCAGGTCCTATTTGGGTGGATCATTCTCAGCACTGCAGTGACACTGACATGGTTGTGTGGTAGTGTGTGTTATGTTGGTATGAATGGATCAGACTCAGCAGTGTTGCTGGAGTCTTTAAACACTGACTTCACTCACTGTGCACTCTATTAGACACATATACCACTATTAGAGACACATCTGTTGTTGCACAATTTGTGTTGGGCATCCTTTATTCCTTTATCAGCTAGGTGGACTTTTTTCAGTCCAGCAGTGACACTGTGGTGTTTAAAAAACCCCAACAGCACTGCTATGTCTGATACACTCATACTGTACCAGTACAACACGTACCAACACACCACCACCACATCGGTGTCACTGCAGTGCTGAGTATTATCCACCATCCAAATAGGACCTGATCTGTGCTGGTCCTGTGGGGGTCCTGACCATTAGAGAACAGAGTAAAGAGAGCTAACAAATTATGTAGAAAAACAGATGGGCTACAGTCTGTAATTGTAGACCTACAAAGTGCATCTCTATGGTAAGTGGAACATGGACATTTAGTATAGAAATGAGGAGGTGCACCTAATAAAGTGATTGGTGAGTGTATAGATAAATAGATATAAGAAATAAATATAAATGAGACACACACACAAACTGTGCCGTAATCTCTAAATGTCTTATCTTCATTTTTATTTACCTTTGTTATTTTGTGTACTTTTCTTTATATTTAGTTAATGAGTCATAGGTATTTACTTAGAAATTTTCAGTACATGCATGTGCTGATGAATGAAAATAAATCTTATCTTATCTCTATCTTATCTTCTAATCTAAAGCTCAGTAACATAAAAACAAGCATAAACAATGTCACCTTGAATCTAACTGCAGTCTTAATAAAACTGTGGAGAAACTTTAGGAATAAATGTTCATAGGTTCAAATAAACATTTTGGTAATAAATATTTAATAAATACATTTGCCTAACATGCTTTATATTTAAGTTTGACCAAAAACATGATATGAATGAATATGAAAGGTGCTCTTAGGTCTCTTTTAGCTTAAGGTAGCTTTACTTGAATGAGCTGAAAAGGGCTGTTTATGAATCTGGAGCCATGATGTCATGTTTCAAAGGTCCTTCACTATCATTTTCAGATCAATTACAGAGCAGCTAAGGCCCTGACTCCCCAACACTCCCAGTCATCTGGACCACTAATTGCAAACACATTTTGACAATGAACAGTGTTGGGAGTTCAGTGAGGGCTGTAGGTAAGAGCTACATTGTAATATGAATGAAAATTGCAAAGGTTTTATGGTGACAGCATGCATTTAGGCCTTTAGTTATCCAAAAATGTCATTAACGCCTTATTGAAGCTTTAAGGTTTCTCATTTTAGAGGTTTTGTGAGTAGTAATACACATACTTAAAATGTGTAGTCATGGGACTGGTGTGTTTTAGTTTTCAGTGGGTTACTTATGAACTACTAAGGGTGTAAAATATTTTTATCTGCTTTATCTAATTTGTCATATTATGAAAATGTTTGTTTATTACCTGCACCCTTGATAAAGATGGGTGAAAAGATTATGAAAAATGCCTTTTGTGGTAAATTAGCTTAATCTTGTCCTATAACTATTAGAGAACTGGAACTTTTCTCCCTAAATATATAGTAAATATACTATAAGATAACTAAAAACCTTATAAAACAATCTGTGCATCACAAATAAATGCTAGCTCCAGAAATTACTCTCTTAAGGTCTCTTAAACAGTCACCCATGACTTCCAATTGCAGTGGGGTATAAATGTAACACAACACATGCTAAAACTCCCTTAGTTATCCATCAACATGTGGAAGATTAGAGAATACACAAATGAAATGAGACAAAAGTCTGTTGACAACAAACTATTTGGAAGGCATGACCAAAGGAAGACTTAATATAATTCATGGCCATGCTAGACAGGGCACAAGTCCATCACAAAGCACATGTGCTCACACCCAATAACTCACATACGTTAGGACACTTTGGAGCAGCCAACTGACCAAATGTGTGTCTTTGAAATGTGGGAAGAAACTGGACCAGTTAGAGATGTGAGGCGACAGCACTAACCACTGTGATACTCTCCTGCCCTTATCTTTCACATAGCCACAAACATAAGTACCTGAAGGTCATTAGACTGTTTTTCAAACAGGAATGATGGTTAAACAGAAAACATTGTGATCCCCACTGTTAAATATTGTGGATGATCTGAGATGATGTGGTGCTTTTTTCTTCTAAAGACCCTGGGAACCTTGTTAAATGTGGCATCATGGCATGATCTGTACTGTTATTTTTGAAAACTTAAGCACAAGTTAATACAATGTACTAAATGAAGAGGTGCTAATATTGTAACATTTTGAATCTGATTGTACAGAGTCACCTGCCTAACACTCTGTCTTATTAATTTCTATAAATCTGCTCCTAAAAGCTTAGGTCTGTGACTAACCAAATCTGATATATGCTGATTACGCACTTGACAACTTAAAAATTAATTTACAAAACTAACATGCATGTATTGCTTAGTTAGAGCTTATTTCTATCACTGGCAACTTTGGTGATGTTTGGTTAAGCTTGACTCTTCATGCGCACGCACACACACACACACACACACACACACACACACACACACACACACACACACACCCTTTTAAAAAATGAATTTCTTATAATGGTTATTATCAAGTCACACTTAGCTTAAACTAAGAACACACAAACAATCCTACTTTTTTATGTCTATATTGGACACTATGAGAACATTTGTAGAAAATGAGAGTAGCACAGAGTAGCAGCAATAACATTTCCTGTAGCTGTTGATCAGAATTGCATAATGGAGAGGAACAATTTTAGACCATTTATCGTATTTCTGCATGAACAACTCTATTCAGGTCATGCCAGAACTTTCCAAGTTCTAGACTTGGCTATTCCAAACCTTTCTGTTATTGATTTACTTGTGTGTTTTAGATCAACGTCTTGCTTCAACCAGCTTCTATTAAACTTTTGGCGATGGACAGCTACCATGGCGTTATATTAGCCAGACACGTGCATTTTAGAGCAGAAAGTGAGATTGCACCTCTGTTCCTCATGTTCAAATGACAAGTACTTAAATTCTACTGTTTTGAAGTAAATGTGTCAACATGTCTTCATTAAATTTTTTGCAGTTTTGCAATTACACATTTTTGTGCGTTTTAATGAAAAATATTAAGATTTTAAAGGTGTACAACTGTTCAAAGCTATGCTTGCATTGATGCACTCATTTGAGTTATGCTCAAAATGAGCTAAAATTGTCAGTATCATAAGAGTCTCTACTGAAACATCTGGTATAGTTTTGGGAGAGGAAAAAAACATTTCAAAATGTTACATAATGACACAGCAAGAAGATCCTGGCTTCGATCCCAAGTGGAGCGACCTGGGTTCTTTCTGTGTGGAGTCTGCAAGTCCTCCCATGTTTGCATGGGTTTTCTCTGGGTACTCCAGTTTCCTCCCACAGTCCAGAGACATGTGTGTTAGGTTAACTGGAGTTTCTAAGAGTGCCCTTAGTGTGTGAGCATGTGTATGAGTGCATGTGCCCTGTGATGGATTGGCACTCTGTCTACGGTTGTTCCTGCCTTGCACCATGTGTCGCCGGCTAGGCACTGGCTTTCCCGTGACCCTAACCAAAATGGTCTATATATTGCACATGGATAGAGAGTAGTGTAGAAATTTCTGCAGGTTGTTTTCTGCCACCCTTGGACTCATTTTATCACCTTCAGCATTCCAAATTGTATCCTTGGTGTGATCTTTAAGGACTCCCAGTCCTATGAAGATTCAAGCATTTCTTCTTTTAAAGGCCTATGAAGTTTGTTTTTATTGGGACTATGTTCACATGAATAGATCTTTAATGAGAAAAGCAGATTAACATTTGTGAGCCTTTTTATAGGACTTTACAACCCAGACTTCCAACTCAGCTCAGCAATTTGAACACCTGACCTTTGGAAGTTGTTTTCCCAAAGGTTCAAACATGTTTTGCAACATAATGACTAAATGTGTTTAGTCTCCTAAACACTTTGTCTGCTGTTTTATGCTGATTTATTACATAAAGTTCATTCCAGAGTGAAAGTTGGTTTGGAGATGTCTAAGATCTAGGGAACCAAGAGCTGCTGCTAGCTGATTTTTAAAGATGATTACAAACTTTACAAGGTATGATTATGGAGATACCATGTGCCTTTTCAGGTTGTTTTATAATGCTCTAGGTATAGAGGCTAAAAGCTACACTCAGAGGTAAAGTATAGGACTATTGAGGGTTGAGTGTTTAAGTTTCAGCACATACAACCTACCACTGTTGGGCCATTGAGCAAGACCATTAATCACTGCTTGGAATATTATGAAAGACTTCAGAAACTGTACTTTGCTTTGAATAAAAGCATCTGCTTTATGTAAATGCATAAATTGTAGGAAAGGTTGGTTCAGTTAGGAGGACTCTGATCTACCCTCAGAAGGTTTTGGTTTCAAATCCACCAAGGTGCTACTGTTTGGCACTGGTAAGTTCAGTTGTAACGGCCCTGTTGCCTGGATAAGGGCGTCTGCTAAATGCTTTAAATGTAAACTGCTGACATGGGGAAAAAAGCCACATTTTAGAGCACTTATTAAAGAGAATTATTTGAGCAAACATAGGAAATCAAAGGTGCCTCAGTTTATTCCTGCAATTAGGCCTGAAATTTGCAAGAAGAAAGAGGCATGCATGCTGTAATGTATGGGCTTACTATCTTTTCATCTTAAGCTAGCTGGTTTCCGCATGTCAGCCTCATAGTACACTAACCACAAACATGCACGCTCTCCCCACTGATTTAAAGCAAAGTCTCTTATTACTCTAACTCGTGAGCTGTGTTTTCTGTGTCCTCCATAATCATTCCCATCTGCCATTTTGTAAAATCACTCCATAAACTGAGACAATGAGCACAATCCTGGCAGACTTCTACTAATTGCAATGCAACAAGTTTATTTCATAATTTTACAGTATTTGTGAGCTTTACACTGAGTATAGCAGACGATATGTTCCTTTTTCTCCTCAGGTAGGTAAGCACGTATGTTCAAGTAATACGTGAGCATCAAATAAATGGTTTGGAAATGTCTGCTGTGTAGTTAATAGCCTAATACACAAATCAATTAATTGGTTATTAGCAGATGATTACTAGGTATGTTTAATCAATAGTAAGTTTGGGTACTGAATAATAGGTCTGATGTATAAATATCAAAGTACTGTCCAAAAGTCTTAGAACACCATTAGATTTGTGTACACAAATCTAAAAAAAAAGAAAAAAAACCCCCCACAAATTAAAAAAAGGAAAAAGAAGCTTTAGGAAAAGAAGCTTCTAGAAAAAGTGATTTCTTTAACTGGCATCCAGGTGTCCTGTCTACTGACTGTAAAAAACAAAGAGAGCAATGGAAATGGAGACCTTAGCAGAAAAAGATGAACATTTTTATAAGATTCCTAACTGTTCATGATGATGAATGCAAACGGTTGTTTTGAAAAAGCATGACTAACTCGGTTTCTGACAGTGTAAGCATGACTTCATGTGATTCAGCAAAGTCGTGGTAGACAGCATACTGAAGAACTCTCTCTCCCTATTCTTTGCGATGCAGTATGCACTCAATACGTGTGTTTACATGCATAGTAATAATAACAAAATAATTAGCTGGGTTTGACAGTTATTTGGTTATTCAACTGGTCATGAATACTTACAGTGGGGCAAAAAAGTAT
Organism: Ancistrus triradiatus; assembly: GCA_025084515.1. Lineage (NCBI taxonomy): Eukaryota > Metazoa > Chordata > Actinopteri > Siluriformes > Loricariidae > Ancistrus > Ancistrus triradiatus. The sequence goes on from JAJAGP010003625.1 coordinate 15,495, forward strand.
TTAGTCAGCCACTGATTGTACAAGTTCTCCTACTTAGAAAGATGAGAGAGGTCTGTAAATTTTCATCATAGGTACACTTCAACTATGAGAGACAAAATGAGAAAAAAACAAACAGGAAATCACAATGTAGGATTTTTAAAGAATTTAATTGTAAATCATGGTGGAAAATAAGTATTTGGTCACCCACAAACAAGCAAGATTTCTGGCTCTCACAGGCCTGTAACTTCTTCTTTAAGAAGCTCTTCTGTCCTCCACTCATTACCTGTATAAATGACACCTGTTTGACCTCGTTATCTGTATAAAATACACCTGTCCACAGCCTCAACAGTTAGACTCCAAACTCAACCATGCCAAGACCAAAGAGCTGTTGAAAGGACACAGGAAGAAAATAAAAACAAACAGTGACCAAAAATCCCAAAACTACACGGAGGGACCTGATGAATGACCTGCAGAGAGCTGGGACCTAAGTAACAAAGGCTACCATCAGTAACACACTACGCCGAGAGGGACTCAGATCCTGCAGTGCCAGCGTGTCTCCCTGCTTAAGCCAGTTACATGTCCAGGTCCGTCTGAAGTTTGCCAGAGAGCATATGGATGATCCAGAAGAGGATTTGGGAGAATATCATGTGGTCAGATTAAAACAAAATAGTACTTTTTGGTAAAAACTCAACTCGTCATGTTTGGAAGAAGAAGAATGCTGAGTTGCATCCAAGAACACCATACCTACTGTTAAACATCATGCTTTGGGGCTGTTTTCTGCAAAGGGGACAGGACGACTGATTCGTGTTAAAGGGAAGAATGAATGGGGCCATGTATCATTAGATTTTAAGCCAAAAACTCCTTCCCATCAGTGAGAGCATTGAAGATGGAACGTGGCTGGGTCTTCCAGCATGACAATGATCCCCAAACACACCGCTCGGGTGACGAAGCAGTGGCTCAGTTAAAAAGCATTTCAAGGTCCTGGGGTGGCCTAGCCAGTCTTCAGACCTCAACCCCATAGAAAATTTGTGGAGGGAGCTGAAAGTCCATGTTGTCCACCAACAGCCCCAAAACATCACTGCTCTAGAGGAGATCTGCTGGAGGAAGGGCCAAATATCAGCTACAGTGTGTGCAACCTGGTGAAGACTTACAGGAACGTTTGTTGACCTCTGTCATTGCCAACAAGGTATTACAAAGTATTGAGTTGAACTTTTGTTATTGACCAAGTACTTATTTGCCACCATAATTGACAATTAATATATTTAAAAATCCTACAATGTAATTTCCTGGAATTATTTTTCTCATTTTGTCTCTCATAGTTGAAGTGTACCTATGATGAAAATTACAGACCTCTCTCATCTTTCTAAGTAGGAGAACTTGCACAATCAGTGGCTGCCTAAATACTTTTTTGCCCCACTGTATGTATATAAATTGAACTTATTTCCAGAAATTCAAATAATTGGTTAGACACCTGATTTACTGCAGAATGAACAGTAAATCATTCCAAATCTTTCTAAAACTTTCAGATGGAATGGAGACCAAGTGCTCCAGAAGCAGAAAACTTTATCAATATCATTTAACATTATATGCAGCTTAAAGATCAATGTTATGTACAAGTTGCTACCAAACAAATTTTCAAATAAATATTTATTAGTTATGTGATTGTTCATAATAAAGAAAGTCTATGCTGGAGATTGTACTGGCGTACTGTTTACATTCTAGCACTGCATATATCATGTATTTCCAGAGAAATTTCATTATTCCCTAATTAATTGACTCACTGTGGCACCACATGCGTTATGCATTTAAAAATATATCTGACTATTCACTGACTCATTCACTGACTCATTCACTAACCGTACGCTCCATGAATCCTGTATTTCATCAGAAATCTCATAATTCCTGACTAATTCACTGACTGTAGCACTACATACATCATGTATTTAGACAGAAATCTCATTATTCATTGACTCATTTACTGAATGGCATGCATTATGTACGTTGAAGGAAACTTAATTATTGACTGACTGAACTCTAAACAACTTTATTACTGCTCAGCATTTATTGGAAGATATATTTTGATGGTATACTTAAGTAAAAGCACCAATACAGCAATGAAAAACTACTTGTGGGAACAAAACTCTTTGGAGGAGCTGCTAACAACTAGAGATATATATCTGAAATGAACTGTTTTGTCTAAGATGTCAGAAGCCACAAAAGTTGGAAACAACTAGTTAATACTTAAAATCGTGATGAATTTTAAAAGCTTGTTTTATTATCCAATGGGTAGATTCCTAATCATAAAAGAAATGTGTAACTAAAGTTGTCAAATAAATGTAGAATAAAAGAGCAAAATAAAAGTAGAAAGTACAAATTATCTTGCTAAAATGTACTGGGGCGAAAGTATATAGTAGCATAGACTGTACAGTACGTGTAAATGTACTTAGTAACTTTTCACTACTGTTGGTGAGACAACTGATTTCCTTATAACTGTACATGTGTCATTTGACTGCTCCAATATACAGTGGGGGCCAAAAGTCTGAGACCACTATTGAAAATGCTTATTTGGGTGTTAGTAGAGAGGAATTCATACTGAAGCCAGGTAATGACCGACAACACATCAAGCTTTGCAACAACTACTTGAAGTCCAAAGAAGATCAAGGACTGCTGACTGTCATGGTCTTTCCTCCACAGTCAACAGGCCTAAACCCTGTCCAGAATTTATAGAAGCACTTGAAGACAGAAAAAGCCAAGCAGTCAGTATCATAACAAGATGCTTTTTTTGTTAAATACTGTGAAATCATTCCGGGATAACATGTACCATCAGATTTTCCACAAACTTGTGGAGTCCATGCCAGCTGTGACTTGAACCACAGTAGCTATTCTGTCCACTTAGACCAGACGAGATAGAATTTGTTGCTCTCGTGCATTGATGCCAACACGCTCTCTTCGGTTTTGTGGTTTGTCCCTCCTCGGACCACTGTTTGTAGGTACTCACCCATGCTGACTGGGGGCAGCCCAAAAGCCTTGTTGTTGAGGAAATGCTCTGACCCAGTCGTCTGGCCATAACGAATTGTCCCTTTTTAAAGTCGCTTATTTCCGAACATTTCTCCGACATCCAACACCTCAACTATGTGATACAACTGTTCACTTACTGTATATACAATGGTGTTTGAAAGTTTGTGAACCCTTTAGAATTTTCTATATTTCTGCATAAATATGAGATATAAATATAACAAATGAGACAAAAATATTCTGCTTGGTCATTTATTTATTGAGGAAAATAATCCAATATTACATATTAGTGAGTGGCAAAAGTATGTGAACCTTTGCTTTCAGTATCTGGCGTGACCCCCCCTGTGCAGCAATAACTGCCACTAAACATTTCCTGTAACTGTTGATCAGTCCGGCACACCGGTTTGGAGGAATTTTAGCCCATTCCTCCGTACAGAACGGCTTCAACTCTGGGATGTTGGTGGGTTTCCTCATATTATCTGCTCAATTCAGGTCCTTCCACAACGTTTCAATTGGATTAAGGTCAGGACTTTGACTTGGCCATTCCAAAACATTAACTTTATTCTTCTTTAACCATTCTTTGGTAGAATGACTTGTGTGCTTAGGGTCGTTGTCTTGCTGCATGAACCCACCTTCTCTTGAGATTCAGTTCATGGACAGATGTCTTGACATTTTCCTTTAGAATTTTCTGATACAATTCAGAATTCATTGTTCCATCATTGATGGCAAGCCGTCCTGGCCCAGATGCAGCAAAACAGGCCCAAACCATGATACTACCACCACCATGTTTCACAGATGGGATAAGGTTCTTATGCTGGAATGCAATGTTTTCCTAACTCCAAACATAACACTTTTCTTGTAAACCAAAAAGTTCTATTTTGATCTCATCCATCTACAAAACCTTCTTTTTAGCGTACTGCAGACGAGCAGCAATGTTCTTTTTGGAGAGCAGTGGTTTTCTCCTTGCAACCCTGCCATGCACACCATTGTTGTTCAGTGTTCTTCTGATGGTGGACTTATGAACATTAACATTACCCGATGTGAGAGAATCCTTCAGTTGCTTAAATGTTACCCTGGGGTCCTTTGTGACCTCACCAACTTTTACACGCATTGCTCTTGGAGTGATCTTTGTTGGCCGACCACTCCTGGTGATGGTAACAATGGTGTTGAATTTCCTCCATTTGTACACAATCTGTCTGACTGTGGATTTGTGGAGTCCAAACTCTTTAGAGAGACCTTTTCCAGCCTGATGGGCATCAACAACTCTTTTTCTGATGTCCTAGATGTTCACATACTTTTGCCACTCACTAATATGTAATATTTGATCATTTTTCTCAATAAATAAATGACTAAGTATAATATTTTTTATTAGGACTTGTGTGAAAATCTGATGATGTTTTAGGTCATATTTATGCAGAAAATTCTAAAGGGTTCACAAACTTTCAAGCACCACTGTATATACTCATTGACAAAAAACCTCCCTCAGATGGAATGTCGTATTGCTGCAAACCTCAGTATGCAGGTATGTCTCAGGCAGATATGTAAATGATTACAAGTGTGGTCTAATTAGACACTGCATTGTGCCACAAGAGGGCATACCCTGCTGCCCTATAAAAAAGTTTCTCAGAGGCTACTTTTGGGTAGTGTGACTCTTGGTTAGAGTTTGTTGACTGCTAGACCTAGCTGTTAGGAGTTGTTTGGAGCAGTGTCTCCATGAGGGTACACACATACAACGATCAGGCTCCAGATGACCCAGACAGACCACCAGTAGAGAGGATTGTTTGATCAGTTCGACAAGCATGAGCAGGTCCATCAGTTTTGTTGTCCACCATTCAGACATAGGTGGCACCTTCACTATACACCTCTGTCTCTGCCCGGATTATTTCCAGGCGCTTAGTCGAAGAAAATCTATTGTCACAGTGCCCTTTACGTGTTCTGTCATTGACAGCCAGCTGGCCTCACTTTAGTTTGCAGTGGTGTCATAAACGAGAAACCTGACCCGCAATGTCTTTAGCAACGAATCCAGGTTCTGTTTGCGATCTGTTTGCTGTAGAATGACATTCTCCCCCAATTGCTGGTGTGACGATCTGAGGAGCCATCACATGTGACAGTTGGTCATTCCTAGTAGTGATACGAGGGACACTAACAGCTCAACAATATGTGCAGGAGATGCTATCTGTTGCCTCTCATGGCAAGGCTTCCAACTGGCATTTCTCAGCAGGACAATGTTCACACTCTGCAAAGTTTTCTCAGAAATGTCTCTTCTAGATTGCAACACTTCCTTGGCCTGCACAGTAGCCAGATTGATTGCCAATCAAGCATTTATGGGACCAGCTGGGACACAAGCTTCAGCAGCCTATGAGTATGCAGGATCTACAGGCCCAGCTGTAACATCTGTGGGCAGATGTGCTGCAGGATACCATATGGTACCTGTATACCTCAAATGCCCAATCGTGTCTCATCTTGTATCCAGGCTAGAGGCAGTAACAGGGTAACTAGAGCCTCCTTTCAATTGTACAGTTTCTCAATAAACATATAGATTCACTCTAATATTGTAATCTCTTACATATATAAAGTTTCATTTGATTCCAACAACTCCTTCTTGGTGAGGTTTTTTTTTGCCAGTGAGTATGTATCCATCCTAACCGTAGTTAATTTATTCATTTATCTTCAGTAATTGTTTCTGTAGCTCCTGGTGATGGTCACAGTGAAAGATGTCCAATGTCCGAGGTCTATAGTGTTCAGTTTCTTTTAAATGCACTGATTATATACTTGACTTAAATACAGTTATTTTCCTTTGCGTCAGGACATTTTTACTGCTGCCTTTAGTTACTTATCACTATTTACTGTAAATGGAAATGTTTGGTAAAGAAGTATTTCAAATGTAAGGGACGTGGTCTTAACTGGGACAGACAAAGTGGAAAACAGTCTGATCCCATCCTGTTCATATATGGGCCACTCCTACGCAGCACTGCAAGCAGAGTTGTGTTTGGCTGGCGATGAATGCTGTGGGAGGAAAAACTCTTCTTAGCTATCCAGCAGAGATCCACATTTGTGTTGTTTTTCAGCCGACCATCACCCTAGACTCACACAACACTATATGCTGCTGAATTTAGTCAAAGTCTGAATCTTTACATCATCTACATATAACAGTAATGTCAGAATCCATAAAACTATTGTTGTATGATCATAAAACATTACAAAAACAGTGCTTTGACATTTTTTGCCTCTGTACAAGTATATTCACCAGCAATAAAACTTTGGTATATACACCATTGAGCTAAATGAAAACATTACAATTAGCTGCCCAGGTCTGTAATTTTCCTATTTACTCTGCCTTGTAGTCTTACATAACCCAGTATGAGCAACATGTGTCCAGACCGCAAAAAAGGGATTGTAAAACTTTAGCAAACAATGCCATGGTTGTTTAGAATCCAGCTCAGCATGCCTGCCTCATAATTTCCATTATACTGAAAAGAATTTGTGAGACATTATCTCTAAAACTCACAACAAGGCTAGATCTAGCAAATTAATTTAGCATGTCAAAGCACCTTCTAAAACTGAAGTCTATGTTCATCTCTGGTATGTTTGTCCCTTGTAGCTTTTCCAGTGTCTGCCCAGCCTGTTTTTGTCCCTTTTTGTTCAGCATAGCTCTGTGTCTAATTATCCTATTGTCTTCAAGGTGTATACATATGCATTTGCTTCAGTGTGTATTTGTGAGCTCTTGCCCTTTCTTCTAGAGCCTTTAAGTATTGTTACTCTGTATAACTGTGTTGTCTCTGAGCCCTGTCTTGTTTCGTCAGTGTGCCTTGCAACACAAACCCGAAACAGAACTCAAACCTCACCTTGCTAGAGTAGATTAATACAAACCTGAGTGACTCAGCACTGTGAGCTGTATGCTTATTGTTAAGCTTGACAGGATGTATGTGCTGGTGGATTTTATCTACAGTAGTGGTACAAGCTGGCTGCACACAATAGTCGGATTTCCATCCAAACGTTTCGCAAATGTTATGTGTATTTACGAAATTTTGGCAGAAAAAAATGCTAATTAAGTTCCTCCCTCTACAGTTATGTGAAGAAACTTTAGATGACGTAGTCTAACACAATTATGGGTGGCATCGAAAAAACAAGAATGAAGGAATTTAACTCTGCCTTTGCTTTTAGAGGAGTAATCTTTGAAATGTATGTGTATGCGTTGGTTCTCCAGGCAGCGCACATGACACGGCTGTTTTTAACACATCCTGCTTCTTCATTAATTATTTAATTCATTCATTCATTCATTCATTCATTCATTCATTCATTCATTTCATCCATTCATTCACCCATTCATTCATTCATATTCTTCTACGCAATATAATTTTAACAGTCACCTTTACATTCAGTCGAGTCAGCTATGGAATTGTACCTTAATGTAGCAATTTAGATACAATTTCATATGATTTCAACAAGTTTTGTTTTTGGTCTGATCAGACTAAATGGAATGGAGTCATGTGATTTGTGTTTAATCGAAAAACCCTGTTCCATCACCTTCTTTTGGATTTCAGCTTTTCCTAACTTATCCATCTCATCCTAGTGTAAGACTCTTGCGCTATTTGGCAGGGTTTTTTTTATTTCTGACTTTTTCCATTCAGTTTTTTCGTTGCACACTTTCAAAATTGGCTAAAACATGGTGGATGGAAAACCCGCTACTGGTAATCAAGACAGTGCCACACCTAAAGGCAACAGATACAGGTACAGGGTGATGACTAAAGACCTCATGAAGGCATACTGAAACAAAGGAGTATATACAGGAGGATAATTAGATAGAGGATTATGATGAAAAAAATAGACTAAAACAGGCAGGACCGAGACTATAGGAGAGAGAAAGCGACAAATAAATCAGAGACAAACACAAGACTCTTGGTAAATGTTTCTGCTACATAACTGATCAAATCTTAAAATGATAGGGGATTATATATTTTAATCTAGATATGTGTTGGCAGAGCTGTTCTCTGGATTGTCTGAGGTACCAGGCAAGAATTTGACAGTGGACACCTCTAACAAGTTCAATATCATTATGTTGCATAGACAATGCTAAAGCTAAGCATGAATTGATAAGTATTTAACTGAATCATAGCTAATCCTAGCTTCATTTGTCAAGTCGTTGTGAAATAGGCAAATTTGGTACTTGGAGTATGGTGACTGGTGGTACGGGACTGTGGTAGCCTAGCGGTTAAGGTACTGGACTATGGATCAGAAGGTCCAGGGTTCAAATCCCACCTACCACTGTTGGGTCCTTGAGCAAGGCCCTTAACCCACAATTGCTTGGATTGTAAGACTATATCAAATTGTAAGTCGCTCTGGATAAGGGCGTCTGCTAAATGCTGTAAGTGTGATAGGTAAATTTCTCTATTGTGTTGCAGTTACCATTGTAATAACTTGTAAGTCACTCTGGATAATTACGTCTGCTAAATGCTGTACATGTAAATGTAAGCCTCCTCACTATAGGAAAATGGTGCCAAAACTTATGCATGAGTTTTTAATTAATAGCTGAACTGAGTGGTAGTGATGCACTGATCTGATACTCTGGATTTGCTCAATACACCTACAATTCTGTTTCTTAGCTGTGATTGTTCTTCATTTGAAGCATGTTATGTGATATGCATAAAAAACACTTTCTGTTTTTATTAACAGAGCAGAAAGCTCAAACATGTAATAATTATGAATGACAGGCAATTTCATTGTTTAATGAAATTAAGTTAGGAAGCGCGACATCCTTCACAGAGTTGTTTTCTCTATGCCGTGGGCAATTAGAATAAAATCCCGGTAAAGGAATATTTCCTTGTGAATTTTCTGTATTAGTTTTATGACCAAAAAACAACAGGCTTTTTTGCATTGGTATCAATTTTTTAAGGCTTAAGTTAGGCAAAGTGAGGGAGAAATAATTTTAATAAAAAAAAATGTAAAGCACTGTTATAGGATCGATACTCATTTCAGAGGTCACTCTGGATAACATGGTCTCTTAAATGAATACATTTAAAATCTTATGTCTGCATGCTGCAAGTTGTTCTTTCTCCATTGAATCTTCTGCCCTGCACTAAGAAGCAGCATCCCTTCAGAAATAATTCCTGGTCTTGGTCAATTCACACAGTTTTACTTACATTTACACAAAGTTTATTTACATAGAAGATCTGTACTGCAAAATCATTGTTTGGAGCAAATTCCACTGAAATTAGTTTTGCTGACAAAAATCTGCTGTAGCCATGGCTAACAGTTATCAAGATAAAACAAATGACAACATACAACTTAGCCAAAACTAACAAACAGTAAGTTTGAAAAGTTAACCACATCGTTTTCTTTATTAAATAAATGGTCTTTCAGTATAAACAGTAACAGATTAGAGAATATAAACAGTTAAACACCACAACCGGTAACTTAGCTAGCTAGACATGACAAAATCGCATTGAGTTATCTTTTGCTAACAATGAAGTAATCATAATAATAATTCTTCTTCTTCTTCTGATTATTATTATTATTATTATTATTATTATTATTATTATGTGAATAATTTTGCACGTCCTGTGACTCAGTACAGTGGTGCTTGAAAGTTTGTGAACCCTTTATAATTTTCTATATTTTCTGCATAAATATGACCTAAAACATCATCAGATTTTCACATAAGTCCTAAAAGTAGATAAAGAGAAACCCAGTTAAACAAATGAGACAAAATTATTATACTTGGTCATTTATTTATTCAGGAAAATAATCCAGTATTACATATTAGTGAGTGGCAAAAGTATGTGGACCTCTAGTTTATTTGAAAGTGAAATTAGAGTCAGGTGTTTTCAATCAATAGGATGACAATCAGGTGTGAGTGGGGTTTTTTTTGGGCACCCTGTTTTATTTAAAGAACAGGGATCTATCAAAGCCTGCTCTTCACAAAACACATGTTTGTGGAAGTTTATCATGGTCACGAACAAAGGAGATTTCTGAGGACCTCAGAAAAAGAGTTGTTGATGCTCATCAGGCTGGAAAAAGTTACAAAACCATCTCTAAAGAGTTTGGACTCCACCAATCCACAGTCAGGACAGATTGCATACAAATGGAGGAAATTCAAGACCATTGTTACCATCCCCAGGAGTGGTCGACCAACAAAGATCACTCCAAGAGCAAGGCGTTGTAATAGTTGGCGAGGTCCAAAGGACCCCAGGATAACTTCTAAGCAACTGAAGGCCCTCTCTCCACATTGGTTAATGTTGATGTTCATGAGTCCACCATCAGAAGAACACTGAACAACAATGGTGTGCATGGCAGGGTTGCAAGGAGAAAGCCACTGCTCTCCAAAAGAACATTGCTGCTCTCATCTGCAGTTTTGCTGAAGATCACATGGACAAGCCAGAAGGCTATTGGAAGAATGTTTTGTGGACTATTGAGACTAAAATAGAAACTTTTTTGGTTTTAGAAGAAAAGCGTTATATTTGGAGAAAGGAAAACACTGCATTCCAGCATAAGAACCTTATCCCATCCGTGAAAGATGGTGGTGGTAGTATCATGGTTTGGGCCTGTTTTGCTGCATTCTGGGCCAGGACGGCTTGCCATTCATTGATGGAACAATGAATTCTGAATTATATCAGAGAACTCTAAAGGAAAATGTCAGGACATCTGTCCATGAACTGAATCTCAAGAGAAGGTGGGTCATGCAGCAAGACAACGACCCTAAGCAAACAAGTCGTTCTACCAAAGAATGGTTTAAAGAAGAATAAAGTTAATGTTTTGGAATCGCCATGTCAAAGTCCTGACCTTAATCCAGTCACACTGGGACCTGAAGCAAGCAGTTAATGTGAGGAAACCCACCAATATCCCAGAGTTGAAAGCTATTCTGTACGGAGGAATGGGCTAAAATTCCTCCAAGCCGGTTGTGCCGGACTGATCAGTTACAGGAATAGTTGCAGTTATTGCTGCACAGGGGGATCACACCAGATACTGAAAGCAAAGGTTCACATACCGTATTTTTCGGACCATAAAGCGCACCAGATTATAAGACGCATTAAATTAAACAAAACTCTTAAGTTCCGTCGGAAACTCAGTTTGATATTTACCTGGCGCAGGGCGTCTTCTTGCTTCCTCACTTCCGTGCCATTGATTCATTAATGTTGAATTCTTTGCAGCTGCTCTATGTCCATGTTGTACTGCGTGACTGATAGCGATCTTGCTTCGAAAATGAATGAATGAATGCACGTACGCTAATGCTGAAGCAAATACCGTATTACTCCACGATGCTGCGCACTACGGTTACCATAAGCTTCGTAACTTACCAAGGCCGTGCTAAAACATTTTGACAGATTTATGAGCGCCGTGTACCATCTACAATCGGTTTCTAGGTCAGAAAGCACACCAGAATTAATTCATACATTAGATGCACCGCATTTAAAGCGCACTGTCGATTTTTGAGAAAGTTAAAGGATTTTAAGTGCGCCTTATGGTCCGAAAAATACGGTACTTTTGCCCACTCACTAATATGTTAATATTGGATCATTTTCCTCAATAAAGAATTGACCAAGTATAATAATTTTGTCTCATTTGTTTAACTGGGTTCTCTTTATCTACTTTTAGGACTTGTGTGGAAATCTGATGATGTTTTAGGTCATATTTATGCAGAAATATAGAAAATTCTAAAGGTTTCACAAACTTTCAAGCACCACTGTAAGAGCTGACTGCTGGAAGCAACAGTTCCTAAAGACTTGAGTCCGAATCCCAGACTGGGCTTGCAACATGAATATCGTGTGGTGCGATGGCAAACCTCAGTGTTGGTGGCAGATAAATATATAGCAATGAAAACGACAACACCGACGTTAACTGTGTGTAAGAAATCATTATTTTGCCAAGAAAGCTCTATGGAAGACAAAAATATATCCATGACTCAAAGTCCACTCAACGGCACTGTATTTGATATTTATGAACTACTTATATTTCATAGAGTTTCCTTTATTTTCCTTTCTTGAATAGACAAGGTTAACAATTTTTTTTTATTATTCTGGATTTAAAGACATTTAATTTATGTCTTTATGTTAAAGACAGAGCATATGAAAGACTATTCCTGAAGTGCAACAACAACAAAAATTTTTAATCATAATCTGTTAATTTATCCACCTCAGTATTGTTTTGTTATTTGGGGATTACATAAAAAAATCACAAAGAGGTCATCATGCTAGCCTAAGGTATATTAGCCTGTTTATTAGTAATTTATATGCAGTTATGCAATATTTTATCAGTGGACTTTCAGACATTCTCTTGAGGGTAACAACATATAAACCATATATAAACCGTCTGTAACAGCATATAAACCAAACTGTCGCAAACTGGCTGGAGTAGTTTTTCTTATTGGCCCAGTGGACGTTGTGCAGCTGAGGTAATGTCTGAGTCATTGTCACATGTCTCGCTCAGTGTCCCCTACTTATTTTGTTTTACTCTTATTTAACGCCAAGCAAATGTGGGTAATATTTTTCATAGAATTAAAAATAAATGACTTTTACAACATCGTCATAAGACATTTATGATGGTTAGATACATTTAATTGTATTACAGCCTGTAATTAAATCATTTTCCAACACCTTACTTCATCTCCTGCTCTATTTTCTGTCGCTGACATAATGATAGTCAGTCCATGTATTGAATTTAGACACTGTAAGTGGCTTACCAGGGTGAGATACTGCCCACAGTGCTCTGTGTCAGCTGACATATTCCCACCATTTTGTTTTAAGAAGTACAGATCACTTGGCTGCGGAGTGTGTGGTGTAATGAATTAATGGAAATTCCACTGACGACTGCAGGCAATTACTGGAGCTTTACAATGTTCAGTAAAGTCTTGGTTTCAGTAAAAAAGCTTTTTTTGCCATTGATTTTATCACTTTGATCTTAATTGTGCTGAATTCATTCTTTATCGTGTGTTGTTAAGTAGTACAGTGGCATTATTGGAATTCTTCCTGGTGTTCCATTATACACCTTTCACATAAAAAATCTGTAATGTTCTGGTTCTGCATCATTTTATGCTTTTAGACTTGAAATGGTAATGCACAGAAACTTATTCACATCAGAATTATATTGCACACAATGTTGCGTAAAACCCATAAATGAAGAAGTATAATTTTTGAAGCTTTTTTTTTTCAAACACTTAATGTTGCTATCCCTAATGTATTCTTTCTACTTAATGCTAGATTGTTGACTAATAAATTTAGATTTTATTTCTTTATTTAACAGGACATTGTGTTAGCCTATATGTTGCACAACCAGTGGTCACTTAAGAAAGATGTGTCTTCATCACAGTGCTCATTTGTGCAGCCACACTCTAAAAGCTGCTGTTAGATTGGAAGCCCGAAGATTTTGAAATAAGTGAGGCAAATTTGAAACTTGATACAACCCCAAACCAGAAACCTTGAGACAGTATGGAACAATGCAGTCTTTCTTATATTTACTTTGACTTTTATTTCATTGCAGACAGTACGAAGATATTTCATGTTTTGTCTGGTCAACTTCATTTCATTTAAATATCCGCTCCTGCATTTCAGGCCTGCAACACATTCCAAAATAGTTGGGACTATAGAACATTTACCACTTTGTAATGTTGCCATTCACAACACTTAAAAGACTTATTGGCAAAAAGGCTACCAGATTAGATTAGATCTGGTAGATTAGATTACTAGATTAGATTCAGGTGTCATTTGATCCCATTCTTCCTGGTTTGTCAAGGTGTGAAACAGTTTCGTTTCAACATTCTCCACACATTCTCTATTAGGGATAGGTCAGGACCGCAGGCAGATGAGTCCAGTACTCGTACCCTCTTGTTCCACAGTCATGCCTTTGTAATTTGTGCAGCATTTGGCTTTGCATTGTTTTGTTGAAAAATTAATGGATGTCTCTGGAAATGATGCCGTCTTGAAGGCAGCTAAGTGTACTTTTCTGCATTAATGTTGATGTAACAGAAGTGTTAATGACCTTTGCCAAGGGCACTGACACAAGTCCATACCATGACAGACCCTGACTTTTGGACGTGTTGCTAGATGGTCCTTTCCATTTCTTTCAAAAAAAGGTTTGGAATACTGATTGGTTTGACCACAAAAAATCTTTCCACTCTGTGATCCATGCCATCCGAGCCGCTTTTGAACATGGTTAACATAAGGCTTGTTTTTTGCAAAGTAAAGTTTTAAGTGACATTTATGAATGTAACTCTATGTTTTGCCAGAGTAATGCCTTGCCTATGTGGTTCTTTCAGCTATTGATGAATGACGGTGCTTAGGCTTGGGTCCTTGCCATTAACGTACTGAAGTTGCTGTGGATTTCTTGAATCATTTAATGATATTATGCACTATAGAGGAAGTAATATGCATATTCCTTTCAATCTTTCTTTCTGTTTTTAAACATTTCAATGATTTTCTCATGCATTTGATGACAAACTGGAGATCCTCTGCCCATCTTTGCTTCTCAAACATTCCGCTTTTTGTGGATACTGCTTTTGTACCAAATTATAATTACAATCAACTGTTTGAAATCACATAATTATTTAGTGTTTTTACCTCATTACTAGCCCTAAATTGCCCCAGTTCCAACTTTTATTTAAATATGTTGCATGCCAGAAATCCAGGAATGGATGTTTGTTAATAAATGAAATGATGTTGACCAGACAAAACATGAAATATCTTGGGTTCATACTGCCTGCCATGAAATAAAAGTCAAAATAAAGGTATTGTGTTGTAGTAGTATTTTAACCATTTGCTGGTTAACAACAAAGCTAATTAAATGAAGGATTTGGTTGAAATTCTGTTTCAAACACTTCATCTTGATTTCAGCTACACTCACTGCTAACAGGTTTGTGATGCATTGAATACCTCAGTGACACTCAGTATGGCAACTTTATAGGTTTGAATCTCCCCAACACGTCAGTTAATGAATTTTCTGTACAAACTCCATAAAGAATTGGTTTGGCAACTTTGGAGAACTTGACTGGATCTGAACTCCTTGGAGATTAATTGGAATGCTAACCTTTAGTGATGAATATTGTCCAACATCAGCGACCAACCAAACAGTCATGTTCAAAGTCTAGTAGAAAGCCTTCTAAGAAGAGTAAGAGTTCACAAACCTCTGGCTATATTATTTATCAATGTGTAGCACCTAATAATATAGCAGCTTCTGTTTTCACATGAGAAAACTTGGTTATTAACTTGTTGTTATTATTATTTGCCCACTTCCCTTCATTTATCTTCTATGTTCTCTTCCCCAGAATGAAGACCAGGCCTCAGTTTGAGATGAACCACCTTTGGAAGATGATTTTTCCCCTTACGCTTCTACTGTACCTATCTGGGACTGTCAAGTCTCAAGTGAATCCAGGTATGTTCATCTTTTTTCATCTTCTGATCATTCTGTGTACCATTTTCATTGAGAAATGAAACCATGAACAGGCCTGAAAACACACTGTTCTGACCCTATTTATTGAACGGCCTGTTTTAAGCAAAATTAACTGAGTTCAACCAGTATCCTTGGGGTTTGGTTTGCTTTGAGGTTATATACCCTGAATTAGGCCTTCAAGCTACTGGACTTATTGGCTGCATTAGCAGAATAATTTTGATATGTACCTTCCTACTTTGGCTCCTTCTCTCTGGCATGGACTGTTTGTGGGTAGAAAAGTGTGATGTCAGTGTGAGGTTTAATTATATTTTACAAGGAAACCAGAACGATGCACATGGTAAGAAGAAATACAGAAGGGAGTGTCAAAGGAGATATGAAGAACTGTAGCTGTTCAGATGCTCCTCAACAATAATAAACATTAATCTGTATTGCTATAGTATGTCAATATTTTGATATGATAATTAGGAAGTTGGATTAGATGCTATGTTAGGTAGATTCGCTACTTTGGAGTAGTTTTAAAAGGATTAGAAGCATGGCTGTATAAAACATCTGGAATGTATAGAGCACTTTACAGCTGTGTGCCGTGCTGCTTTATGGCATGTGAAAGGGCATAAATGTGCACATGCCGAATAACAAGTGGCTTATTTGTTGCCTATTTTGGCAAGCTACCTAGTTTTTGGCATGCTTCAAGGTAAACGAATGCATAAAATCTCTCCATGGCTGGCAGTCAAAGAACTTAGATTGGTTTACTGGCTTTTTGTATTGTGTTCTCGGAAAGAGACCTGCTGTCTGAGTACATTTTTGAAGACATTGTGTACAAAAAATAATCTCACATAATTTCAGAGGTTGGAGAATGCACACTGGTGTACGAAGCCAGGCTAATGATCTGTATGTCAGCTTGGAGTCGTGCTTATGTGTTTAACCAGAAGACAGAAGAACAATAGTCGAATATCTTTCAGCTCTTTGTGGTTTTAAAGCTCTGTGTCATTTCAGGTCTGTGTCTGTGCTCTAATTGAATTGCTAAACCAGCCTTTGGATCACACTAAGCTCTTTGCTGTTGAACCCCATTGTGGCTACAGCCAGAGCACTGAGGACACAGCCTGCCGAAAACAGCTATTTTACTGCTATGTAAAGGGTGTAATGCAGTAGCTACAACTTTGGTGTGTATTAAGGTACCCTGGGCAATTATTTCGACCTGGATATATAAATATGCATGAATATAAGCTTTAAAATATACGCTTGACGTCCCTTATTGGCTTTTAATTTTTAACGATCTGGCTCTTTTCATTCTTATATTCCCAGAGAGTTGTGTAACGTTAGCCAAACCTGTCAAATTACATTTATGTTTATACTATTTGACAGAAGAATCAACAGAAGTGCTTGAAATTTGCCAGAATAGCCACAGCGCCTGTGTCCCAAACTGCAAACCACTGAACTAAATAGTATGTCAAAGTCGTGTATCATCAATTGTGTTGTTAGTATTCTGACACTGTGTATGACGCAGTATGCAGTTTGGAACAGCCTATGTTTACGCAAGCTTAACTTAGCCAGCTTGCATTGGTTTGAGGTTAAAGGGAAATTGATTTTAGAGTCTCGATTTACATTTTTGTATTATCAGTGATTATTTCATGGTAGCCAAGCATGTCAAATAGGCCATAATAACCAGGATTTTATGTACGTAGCAATGTAGCCAGCTAGCAATCCAATTTGTAGTTTGAATGTCTGTTTTTTAAAAGTGAAAATGGGACATTTCACCAATTGAAATTCAGAATAATATGGATGCTTGGATTGTGTAGTTGTTTAATTTGCTATCCCAACACCACCATGACTTGGCAATGCCTTCTGACTGGGTTGGGGTGTCTCATACAGACACAATTCACTGTGTCTTTGGGAGGTGAAACTGATCGGGGAATCATAGCCCTGAGATGAACTGGCATCAGAACCCCTCCCCAGCAACACTGACGAGAAAAGATTAATATGCCAAATAATGACATGGGGGCATTTCCAGTTTAAATATCCTGGTATTTATAATGGGCTAAAGGAGCTGAGGTTTTTCTAGGCAATGTTGGTAATTTCTTGGCCATTAAAAATGGAAACAGCACACTAATTTCTACATAGAAAAACTCCTACAGACTGGTTCAGGATCACTGGATCCGTGAGTCAGATTCATGTCTGGCTGCATCTAAGTATCCTGGGAGTTCTGGGGGGATGTGGAGTTGCTTTGAGTCCATTGTTGAATGTAGGAAGAGAGCAAGTCTGTCTGTTTACAGTGGATTCAGCAATCAGGCTGGAGTCTGTGGCTAGAGCATACCAGACATTTTGACAAGAGGAAAGTACATTGATTCGCTTTCTTTCATTTTTCCAGGGACTTTGTGAGTTTTCCAGAGTTTTGTTGCCCAGTGTGTATGCTAAGGAAGCAGATTGTTTCTCACTTTCAGAGTTGTATATGTAGAGGTTAGAAAAGGAATAAAGAAGTTACACATTTACTTAAACAATCCTCTGAGATATGGATGGTATTTTTTTTGTCTTTAACTTATTGATTACACTATTTGCAAATAACCATCTCTACAATGTTATATGTGTTATTCTGTTTCTGGTTGTATATGTAAGTGACATACAGTATGTATTGCTTATTTTGCATTATTATTGTGTCTTTGGGTACTAAGCATATTAAACCTTTAAGTCTTGTAATTAAATTCAATAAAATTAATGAAATACAGTGGTGGTTGAAAGTTTGTGAACCTTTTAGAATTTTATGTTTCTGCATAAATATGACCAAAAACATCATCAGATTTTCACACGTCATAAAAGTAGATAAAGAGAATACAGTTAAACAAATGAGACAAAAATATTATACTTGGTCATTTATTTATTGAGAAAAATTATCCAATATTACATAGTAGTGAGTGGCAAAAGTATGTGAGCCTCTAGGATTAGCAGTTAATTTGATGGTGAACTTAGAGTCAGGTGTTTTAAATCAGTGGGATGACAATCAGGTGTAAGTGGGCAACTAATGTTAATGTTCATGAGTCCACACCATCAGAAGAACACTGAGCAACAATGGTGTGCATGGCAGGGTTGCAAGGGGAAAACCACTGCTCTCCAAAAAGAACATTGCATCGGCAGTTTGCTAAAGATCACGTGGACAAGTCAAAAGGCTATTGAATAAATGTTTTGTGGACAGATGAGACAAAAATAGAACTTTTTGGTTTAAAAGAAAAACATTATGTTTAGAGAAATGAAAGCACTGCATTCCAGCATAAGAACCATATCCCATCTGTGAAACATGGTGGTGGTAGTATCATGGTTTGGGCCTGTTTTGCTGCATCTGGGCCAGGACGGCTTGCCATCATTGATGGAACAATGAATTCTGAATTATATCAGAGAACTCTAAAAGAAAATATCAGGACATCTGTCCATGAACTGAATCTCAAGAGAAGGTGGGTCATGCAGCAAGACAACGACCCTAAGCACACAAGTCGTTCTACCAAAGAATGGTTAAAGAAGAATAAAGTTAATGTTTTGGAATGGCCAAGTCAAAGTCCTGACCTTAATCCAATCGAAATGTTGTGGAAGGACCTTAAGCGAGCAGTTAATGTGAGGAAACTCACCAACATCACAGGGATGAAGCTGTTCTGAAGCTGTTCCTCCAAGCCGGTGTGCAGAACTGATCAACAGTTACAGGAAACGTTTAGTTACAGTTATTGCTGCACAGGGGGGTTACACCAGATACTGAAAGCAAAGGTTCACATACTTTTGCCACGCACTAATATGTAATATTGGATAATTTTCCTCAATAAATAAATGACCAAGTATAATATTTTTGTCTCATTTGTTTAACTGGGTTCTCTTTATCTACTTTTAGGACTTGTGTGAAAATCTGATGATGTTTTAGGTCATATTTTTGCAGAAATATAGAAAATTCTAAAGGGTTTACAAACCCTTATTAGTGTTTGGTATGTTGGTATGGGTGGTATTTCCCCCTTTTGCTGTACTGACAGCAGGTGTTCATGCTGGCATGGACATGATGATTCATGTTATCCCAGCACAATTTCACAATATTCCAAAGAACATCTTGTGATGTTGCTGAATGCTTGGGGGTTTTTTGTCTTCAAGTCCCCTCAGTGATGCTTGATGGGGTTTAGGTCAGGAGACTATGGAAGAAAGTCCATGACAGTCAGCAATCCTTGATCTTTGCTGATTGCTGCAGCAAAACTTTTGAGGTGTGTTTTGGGTCATTGTCCTACTGCAGTTTGGATCCTTCTCTATAAAGATTCAAATAAATGTTTCACAAGTGGTTTCAGACTGTTGGCCCTCACTGTATATTCTCTACATTGCATTTTTGGATCTCAAATACTGGGCTACTGGGCGCTAATGGCTCAGGTACTGAGCTACTCGGTGCTAAATTGTACCTGGCCACTTGGGCAGCCTTCTACTCATGAACCTTGGAATCATCTTCACCCACACGTGGCACCACTGCCGAAACCATTTTGAAACATGTTTAAATACTTTATATATTATATATAGACTTATTCTGCAATTTTATACCATTGCTTGCACACTAGTATAATGTAGCCAATGCAGTTTGAGGTAAGTGTGCGGTGATCTTTGTGATACTAATTAGAAGCTGTAATCTTCCATTACTTATAAACCACATTAGCCTGGTAGTGTCAGCCTCATAGTTCCATTAGGATGGCAAGTTTCCATAATTTTTCCACTGGTTCTTAGCATTCATATGATATGAGACAGATTCCTGTATGCTGTAATCTCTAGGCACTCCACCACATTTCTGCTAAATTGAACTAAAAGCGTTTTTTTCCAGTAAAAGGAAAATGCATTGCAGCAGCTGTGATATGTGCCAGCCTTCTCTTTTTTAACATTCCCTATAGCTGTGGTGATTTTTTTGTCGTTTTTATACACTCAGTACTAATGTAGTTCTACTGGATACCCTAAATATCACTCAACTCAGCAACTTATTTGTTATTTTATCATTGTTTATTCATCTGTGATACTATGAGTGTGTACATGTGCATTCTTATGTCTATGTGTGTGTTAGTGTGTGTGTGCGTGAGACATTGGAGCCAGTGGTTAAACGGGAAACTTGGTGAAACAAATGTGCCATTCACAAGGCCAGGGTATGAAAAAAAGCTGGCTCAGTGCATGGGGAGAAAAGGGGACACTTGGAGCTATGAGATACTAAGCAAATTGTCCAAATCCCATCACCCCAAACATAAAGAAAGAGAGTGAAAGAGGTGGTTATAACCCCTGCTGGTGTACCATTTTTTGCAGACAGGAGTTTTATATTTCCACGTTTCTGTACAGTAGAATATTTTTAGCTCCAGTAGTTAAGTTATAGTGCTGCATGCTCCTTGATTTCTGCCACACAAACTCTGTATTTCCTCAGGGGTTAGAGAGAGCAGAAAAGAAAACATGCACTGAGGAGACACAGTTTTACAGTATAGGGATCTGAACTTAAAGCAGAGCAAGATAATGATGTGTTCTGACAAAAAGAGGATAGTTTTAACTTTCTCTTGCTTTCTGTCCACCACAGCTGCTTCATATAGGCAATTACCACAGTCAAGAAAAATATTCTATGAGAGTTTAAAGACCAAAAGCATTTCTGAATTTTCTACCAATAATCTACATAGTTTTTATAATACTGTAATTGTCATGTGGGGCCACCATTGGTCTGCTTGTGCCATCACAGATCCAGCCTCTTAGACTCAAGGAAAGTGAAACAACAAACACAGATGTACAACAACCCTACACTGGGACAACGATTTGGCCAGTTTGGTATTTTTCTCTATCATAACTTTGGTTTTCGTCATCTGACTCATGCAAGGCTTCATTACATTCTCCAGACAATAAATATAAATGCTCACAATTACTGATAATTGGTTTAATTGGATTAATCTTTATGTAATTTGTTCAAATATGTAACATCTGTAGTGTTCCAGTCAGATCGGACCATTTATAGTGGAATAGTAGAATTAAAATGGCATGCAAATTGTGTGATAGAAATGTCTTACTTTTCAGGTCTGAGTGGCCGTAGAAAATGCATGGAATTAAAAGGAAAGTGGATATTTTGTGAGAATGGCTAGGAAAAGAGCTGTTGATTGCAAATGTTTTAACCAAATTTGACCGTGAATCCCAAGGACTGATTCAACAGACGGTTACAACTTTCTTGAAACCACTCCCCCAGGGCCCTGTGTCTCACACTCCTACCAACTGTGACCATACCCTGCTGCACTTACCCTGCTGGTCATAGCATGTGACCAACCCTGCTGCCTTTAGTGTTTCATTATTTGAAAACCAAAAATATATTAAAGTATATTGTAGTACAGATCATGGAATCATTTTAGTAAAGAAAAAATATTATTGTTGTCACATACTATACAGCTGTGATAAATGAAGGTTTTGTTTTAAGTGGGGGTAATTTTAATCTAAGAGCACATTGCAACATGATTACAAGAATCAAGACATCTCTGTTTATATATATATATATATATATATATATATATATATATATATATATATATATATATATATATATATATATATATATATATATATATATATATATATATATAAAAAACAGAGTCAGGACTCATCTCTGTTTGCATATATATAAATCATGTTTGCATTGTGCCCTCATTGTTCAATTTACAAACTTTCTGCAAATGTTTAAGCAGCACTGGTCAGATGACATGCTTTTGTCATGAGGGGGTTTACGGGAGGAAAGGAGACGTGCACAGGTTTTACAATAAACAACTGAAGATTTATTTGAACAACGCAAAAAAGCAAACATAAACAGTTGTCATGGGAATGAATGAAACGCGACACACGACACATAACAAAACAAAAGACCTAATAACACAAATGAGAACAAAAGCTGGCTTACACCAAGAGGTCCGTAGCAAATCAGGCAAAGTAAAAACGAGTAATCCTCCGTGACACGTGGGCAAAGACGAGTAATCCTTCGTGACATGCGGGCAAAGACGAAAATCCTCCGTGACACCGGGCAAAAAGACAAGTAATCCTCCGTCACACGCGGGCCAAAGACCGAGTAATCCTCCGTGACACGCGGGCAAAGACGAGTAATCCTCCGTGACACGCGGGCAAAGACGAGTAATCCTCCGTGACACGCGGGGCCAAAGACGAGTAATTCCTCCGTGACACACGGGCAAAGACGAGTAATCCTCTGTGACAAGAAACGAGTTAATCCCTCCGTGACAACGGGCAAAGACGAGTAAACCTCCGTGACACGCGGGCAAAGACGAGTAATCCTCCGTGACACCCGGGCAAAGACGAGTATTCCTCCGTGACACGCGGGCAAAGACGAGTAATCCTCCGTGACACACTGCGGGCAAAGACGAGTAATCCTCCGTGATACACGGGCAAAGACGAGTTAAACCAAAGACGAGTAATCCTCCGTGACACCCGGGCAAAGACGAGTATATTCCTCCGTGACACGCGGGCAAAGATCGAGTAATCCTCCGTGACTCGGGGCAAAGACGAGTAATCCTCCGTGACACGCGGGCAAAGACGAGTAATCCTCCGTGACACGCGGGCAAAGACGAGTAATCCTCCGTGACACGCGGGCAAAGACGAGTAATCCTCCGTGACACGCGGGCAAAGACAAGTAATCCTCCATGAAACGTGGGCAAAGATGAGTAATCCTCCATGACACGCAGGCAAAGACGTGTAATCCTCCGTGACACATGAGCAAAAACGAGTAATCCTCCGCGACACACGGGCAAAGACGAGTAATCCTCTGTGACACGCAGGCAAAGATGTGTAATCCTCTGTGACATGCGGGCGAAACAAACAGTTAAAACCAAATGCAAACAGGCACGAGTAAAAAAAGGCGGTAATAACCGCCAAACAAAAACATGCCATCGCTCAAGCATTCACGACAGTATGTGATAATTCCCCTGTGTCGTACTTGAGCTAGGGCCCAGCTTAAATAGCATCCCATACAGCTGTAGGCTATCAGTCCTAGGGCCCTAGCTTCTTCTGAAGAAAAAGCCTGTTACACCCCTTCTCCGCGCGTCGTTTGTGCCGAGGAGGGAACAAACAACGTGCGGAGAAGGGGTGTAACAGGCGGAGGTCTGGGGCGATCCCTGGATAGGATGCATGACTGTGTCTGGGGGTTTTCTTTTAGGGCGACTCCCGGTAATCGACATGGGTGCAGAAGTCTTTCGCGCTCTGGACATCCTCGGGGAGAGCCTCACGGAAACAAACACCCTCTGGGATGGCCTCTTGGAAACAAATGGCCTCTGGGCAGGCCTCCTGGCCTTCTGGAGCAGGCGCTAACGTCCTCCACGCAAATGGCTGAGAGTCATGTCTCATTCAGGTACGGAACTAGGAGCCATGAGGTGCTCAGGAATGGAACCGTTGGACCTCTGTTCTGAGCTACCGTGCTCAGATACGGAGCTAACGAACTCAAGTATGTGGCTACTGTGTTCAGGTACAAAACTAAAGGGCGTAGCGTGCTCGGGTACGGAGCTTCACGATGCTAATGGCGTATCTACGAAGTTAGGAGGCGTGACGTGCGGAAATGGAGTTAACAAATTCGAATACGGAGCTAACATGCTTGGATACTAAACTAAAGGGCGCGGAGTGCTCGGACAGGGAACTGCATGACGGTAATGGCGCAGAGTTAGGAGGCGCGACTTGCATGAAAACGGAGTTAACGAATTCAGATTCGGAGCTAACATGCTCAGGTACGAAACTAAGTGGTGCAGGGTAGAGCTACTGGGTCTAACGGCTCAGCTACGGAACTAAAAGTCGCGGCGTACTCAGATACGGAGCTATCCTGCTCAAATACGGAACTAACATGCTCAAATACTGAGCCAACATGCTCAAATACTGGGCTACTGGGCGCTAATGGCTCAGGTACTGAGCTACTCGGTGCTAAATTGTACCTGGCCAACCCCTTCCTACAGCTAATGAATTGGGGATCCAACAGTTTATGGGCTAACGAAGGCAAACATGGGCGGCTGGTGGACTCCTGCTTCCCTCTAACAAGGAGACCAAACCTCTTCCATATCTTCTCAATAAACTGGTCACTGATCTCTAACTCCAGCTGGGACCAGTTCGGAACTGCCCAGTTGAGAGCTTTGCCTGTAAGACACCACTTTGTAAATACCAGACGTTCAAATTCAGAGTAGTGGGAGAATTGGCACAAGTATAACCAACAGCAACTCTGCCCAGTTGGACCGAACCGGGGTAGCACGATAACCTGCTATGTCCGTGTTAGGCCGGGAATGGCACGCGGGAAAAGAGGAGTAATCTTTCACGACACGCGAGCGAGACGAGCAGTTCAAAGCTAACGCGAAGAGGCAAGAGTAACCAAAGGCTGTAACAGCCGCCAAACAAAAACATGCCATCGCTCAAGCATTCACGAGACAGTATGTGACAATTCCCCGCGTCGTACTTGAGCTAGGGCCCAGCTTAAATAGCATCCCAGACAGCTATAGGCTATCAGTCCTAGGGCCCTAGGTTCTTCTTCTGGTGCTTCACCGCAAATGACGCAGTCCAGATTGCCCTTTGCGGCAAGGACGGGCGTAACAGGTGGGAGTCTGGGGCAATCCCTGACATCTTTGCTGATATTTTAAATGAAAAGATCTGTGCTTGTTTGAATTCTGGCAGTGGCTTCTGGCCACATTGGGTATCATATGCATCCCATCCAGGGCTCACTTATTCCTACATCCTGTGTTCTCTGAGGTTAGGCACCGGAGCTCTTGACCAGAAGGCAGTGAGGTTAAAATGTGAGAAAAAGTAGTTCTGCAGTAAACAAACTCTTATAACATGTTTCTGCAGATTTTATTGTACAAATTTGTAAATATTAGTAAAATAATAAAATATTAGAAATATTGTGCAGAAAAGTTTCTCAAAGGGAATTTTATTTGCTTGGTAATTATTCATTCAAATGTGCAGATATTTGTCATTAATAGGGTTTTTTTTTTTTTTAATAAACAAAACTTTACCATAAATCTGTATATGTGTAATGTATACTCACACTGCATGACAACCTTATGGTTATGTCAACAAGAAAAAGTCATACTCCACTGCTTGTGTACACAAATGATTGACCCACTGTGTTGTACTGTGTTGGGAAAATGAATAAACTTCATTCGCTTGTGTGCACAGACTTGTGTTTGTCAGAGAGGTGTGGTAAGCAGTAGGCAGCTCTGCCCCAGGTGCCAAATGATTTTGTTGGGGCATTTAGCTTACATTGGAACATATCTTCTTGTCATGGGCCTCTGAGTTTTCCACCATCTTGAGTTTTAAGCAAACATTTGTAGGGGAGCCGGAAAGAGAAAAGAATGAGAAAAAATGGCCTTCTACTCTCTTTTTGCTGTTGCTGGCATGACCACAAAGGTTCGCTGTTGAAACGGAGAGGCCACACGGACATTAAGAGCCTTTGTGCACTTCCGAGTGACCTTTTAACGTCTGTCCCATGATACACAAACACACAAAACCACACAGGGGCTATGCCTAAACATCCTAACTCTGTAACCCACTAGCACATTGCGCACTGTTGATGTAATCTTGTACTCGGTTTTGTGATGTTATGCTAAAATGTAGTTACAGTTGTTTGGCAGGGTATCAGCTAGATCATCTTCATAAGTATGATAATTACTAAAGTTACTTCTAACAACACTACAAAAGCCCAGTTGCTGCTCTCCTATGGTTTGCAATCCAGTCCAGTATAGTGTTTCATTTGTTCCAGAAACTCCTGCTGGCTTTGAATCTGAATGTACCATTGATGCCTCACCAGGCCACACAAATGGAAATGGCAAGAATATATAAATCGTCCTCTTCTTTCTTTATGTTGTACTGTAATAATATTGATCAAAGAATCATCATCATTTGTTTTTACTGCAAGCAGTGCCCAAGTGTAGTAAAGTTCTGTTTCTAGGCCATAAAATTTAACTGCATACCACTAAACCTCAGTAGTAGCAGGATTGAATTACCGAAAATCCCCTAAAAGATGTAAGGAAATTGTTCTCATGAGGTGGGCTCACTTTAAACGTGTCCTTGTAAAGCCCACACAGGAGGCGCGTTAGACTCTGACCATTGTTTCAGTCCAAATGATGACGCCTGCCCCCTGTCCAAACTCTTAGAACCAAGTGAGCATGATATATTTGCACATATGTCTGTAGGGTAACCACAACGTTAGTGGAAGAAAAGGGAGTTGTCCAGTTTCCTCTCAATCAAAACCCACGCAATTCCCTCAGTGACATGTCCTGACCTCAGAAATTGATTTATTTACTATCATTGCAGTTCTGATTTGGCTCATCTTTAACGTCAAGCACAAGGAAACTACATTAATGTAGTGGGAACTAAAAAAATGACAGTACTTGAAGCATTTACATGCAGTCAAACTGGTGCATTGATGGTAGAGCAGACAAAATGCATTTTTCTTACTTTGAGATAATATGTGATAATTATATAATGAATACTACTAATACTAGTACTACTAAAAATAAGCATAGCCTTTTTCAGGAAGGTACAGTGTTTAGCACTGTCACCTCGCAGCTCTAGAGATCCCTGGTTCGGTTCGTAGTCCAGACTGTTTGGAGTTTGCATGTTCTCCCTGTGTCTACTTGGGTTTCCTCTGGGTACTCTGGTATTCTCCCACATTCCAAAGGCATGTGTTAGGTCAACTGGCATCTCTATAGTGTCCCAAGTGTGAGATGGGTGTGTGTGTGCGTGTGCATGTGTGTGGTTTGGCGCCATGTTTACAGTTATCTCCCACCTTGGTTAGGCTCCGACTCTGAATTGAATTAAGTGGGTTTGAAAATGAATGACTGAATGAACCAACTTCACTTCGCTTATCGAACTCTTTGCCTGGTGAGAGTCACTGTAATAATAATAATAATAATACACAATAATAATAATAATAATAATAATAATAATAACAGCAAGATGGTCTAAATCCCTTGTTTTAGATATGAATATTTTCAAGCCTCTCCGACACACATGTCCAGGTTTTTGTTTCCAAACTCCGCTGGAATTTATTTTAAACATTGTAAATCATATAAAACTGTTAGGACCCCCACCCCAGCACTGTGGGGATCCCGCCAAACGGACACTAGAGGTCAGTATTGGCTTGGATATCACATCCTCACAGGTAACGCAAATCATGCATGCACCTGTTTATCGCTGCGTGATTATGATATTAGCCACACCTGTCAGCGATGCTATTTGAGAGCACACTTTGGCGTTGTCAGTTGTCGCACCCTTACCTCACGTTATACTTGTCTGTCATGGCGTCCTCATCACTCTGCGTTTTGGCGTTCGCCCCGCATGCATGCAATCACGTCCGCCGGTTGCCGCGATTAGGAATAGTGGTAGGTTGTGGGCTTTGAAGAGCTCCAGCCACGTAGAGCTGAAAGGCTAGAGGTAATCACTAGGGATGTAGTTGGTCAATGTAGGGTAAGATATTCCGCGGCCAGCTGTGCCCTTGCGCTCCCTTCTTTCCACGTTCATGTTGTGGTCTCTTACGCACTTTGCGCTGCCCTGTGATAGTAACGTGTGCCCCCAGGGCATCATTTCGCGCACGCGCAGTTTCCTGCATTCATTTCGCTTCGCTATTAGCGCACACCGACTGCGCCTCGTTTCCCCGCATGCTATTAGCATACGCCGTTAGTACAGCACTCCACGTTTTTGTACTTAGCGCTTTCAGCGTTTGCTTTTGTTTTTCGTTTTCTCTTACCACAGCACCCTGCTTTGTTAGTGGCCTTATTTTGTGGGAAGCTTTATTCCTGCTTACGCGCAGCTGCCTTTCAGTTCATTCGTGTTTACTTAGTTCCTTTTATTATTTATTTAGACTTATTTTGGTTCACTATTTCCATCTGGAGCTAACTGCAATTGGTTCCTAAAACCCTTTTACTTTTGCTCTCACGGTTCGCCTGCTTTTTCATATGACGAACAGTAAGAAAAACTGCAACTTCTTATTGAACAAAAGGAAATAAACAGACAAATCACCATTACAGTACAATTATTACATGTGACATGCTTTATCTTTCTTATTTATATATATTTTTTGTCTTGCAGTAAAAGGCTCCAGATACTGTACATCCCCCATTACCATGGGCAATATAAAAGTTCTAAAATTGTTATTATTATTATTATTATTATTATTATTATTATTATTATTATTATTATAGGAAGGTGGATTGGCTACTATATTTACTTTTTTAATTGTTATCTAGAGTATATAAGTAATCTAGGGTAGTCATTACACCTACATTTACCTTGGGTCATGGCATTTATTTATTTATTTATTTATTTAGTTTTATTACTACTGCAACTAATATTTGTAATTTTAATAATAATAGCGGAAAAGAACATGATCTACATGTTTTTCTTTTGTTTAGCCACATGTTCCATTTCCAAATGTTGTCCTGTAATAACTGCAGAATTGGGCTGGTCAGTGCTGTAGGAGAAAGCAGTACTACTCCTTTTACTCACTTTAACTCACAGATGCCAGATATTGAGTATTACAGTTTTTGATTGATTTTGGAGGCTATGATCTCTCCCACCCATAGAGCAGCAATTATGCTCTCTTTGAGTCTCTTGGACCTGCCACAAGTGATTATGGCCTTTTGGTTCCAATGTTAAGGCAAATGTTTTCTGCTGCATCAGTCCAGATTTCAAAATTTGAGATTATATTGTCCAAACCTAAATTAGAGCATACAAAATAAGACATGGCATTAAATTAACAAATCCAATGGTGCTTTACAAATTGAGGGGTTAATGGCTTAGTGTATGTAGTGTATATTAATGTGATATGCAACCTACATATTAACAATACATCCATATATTTTCTACAGGTGTGTGTCGATCTCCTCTAGGGATGTCTGGGAGACAGATCTTAGATGATGACATTTCAGCTTCAAGTCAGTGGTCTGATTCAACGGCAGCAAAATATGGGAGGTAAGATTGTGTAACACTGGGCTTCTAACAACGTTGTAATGATAATTAAACCAATTAATGCTTCTGTGCTGTTTTATCCACACTGTGTACTCCTTTAGGAAGAGAAAAGCACATTTGAAAAATCCAGAATACAAAATTCTACTGACCCAGAAGCTGTGATTTGAGGAACTCAAAATCTTGAAACCCTCTAGGGTGGTGAACACCTCTTTGCCTCCAGTTGGTTTAGTAGTAGGTTTCCTTCAATTTGGGTTCCATCCCATGCCTTCATTCTTTGTCTGTCAAATCACCATTTTGAGTTCCTCAGGTCATGGGGGCTGGGTTAAGTGTGCACACATGCCATAATTGAATTCCCAGTATTCCTGACGAAGATTTGTATTACTTGAAAAAAATGAGTACTCACCTGTTTCAGACTGGACTCTGAAGAAGGGGATGGTGCGTGGTGTCCGGAGATCACCGGTGAACCAGAACACATGAACGAGTTCTTGCAGATCGATCTTCGCTCTCTACACTTCATCACTCTGGTCGGGACTCAAGGGCGTCATGCAGGGGGCATGGGGAATGAATTCACCCAGACCTACAAGATCAAATATAGTCGCGATGGCAGCCGCTGGATCTCCTGGCGCAACCGGCAAGGAAAGGAGGTATGTGATTTCCACATGTACAGGACAACTGTTTATCTGGATATAGGTTTTTCATTGTTCTCTAAGCTATTGGTTCAGTGTTGCACTGCAGAGTTTGAAATTTTCTCTATGAACGACACACTGAATTCAACTGAAGCAGTAGCTATTAAATAGGATAAAGTGTGTTTACACTAGGGAAACTTCAAATTCTACGGGACAGTGGGACAGTATAACACATATTTTTCCTTTAATTCATATCTGTAGTGTCTTATATGCTTAAGTAGATAAAGTTAATGAAAGCAGTTAGTCAACTGGATAAATTAGTACATATTCATTAGCCATTCCACAAGATACATCTAGCATTTCAGAGCACAATTTCTTACTGTATACAGTATTTTATTATGAACATTTTGTCAGGTGCTCTTGTCCTTGTTCATTAACAAAAATTGACCACCAGATCACCTCCACTAACTAACCAGTATCATTGCTACGTTTACATGGAGAGAATGAAATAATTACAGATCATATGCATGATGAACTCAAAACCCTACATAAAACTTTACGTGCACTACATATAGCACCATTTAGTGTAAAAGTCACCATAGCAATGAGTTAGGCCCTGTCACCCCCATCAGCCTTGAACTGGATTACACAGGTATGGGAAATTAATAAATGAATGAACCCACTGTCAATCATTCGCTTAAATACTTGTTTAAACAGCTAATTATTTAAAATGATTTTGCCATTCATCCTGCTCTCTATTGTAAAGCCTTTTAAAGTTTGAAGGATAAACTTTGTTTCCTCCTGAGGCCGACATTTCACACCTGTCATGCTGAATTATAAGACGCATGTTGTGCCGCTCTGACTTCCACCCTGTCACACCAACTTATTTATTTACTTTTCGCTGATAAACATCATGTGACTCTGCAACCTATCACCACAGAACACAGGCCATAGGTAAAAGTATGACCTGGACAGGACTTCAGTACATGCTGATCCACTGACAATTCTCTCTTCCCACAGACACAGCCAGTTGTGTTTGTATGTGATGCCTGACCTGATCCAACCCATCTCAACAAAAACATGGAAAAATCCATTTTTATTAACTTTTTGACAGTAACTCATAACTTTCTTAGCAGAAAGAATAACAGGCATTTTCCATCGCTTCACATTCCCCCAGTACGTTGTGACAGGGTGAAATGTGTAACAGGGTTCGACTTTTCTGTGTTATTTGGCACAAAAATTCCTTACCTCACTCCCTTTCATTTCACCATAGACCAAATCGAGCAAAATGATGTAATATAAAAATAACAATAAAAGGTTAATAATTGGCTGATTTCATGGGGCAGCAAATCTTTAACTTGATTGTGAAGAAGGAATTTGTATGTTTGCAAATGTAGTGAGGAATAATAATAATAGCTCAATGGCTCATGTTGGCAAATCTATTTTCAGAACATGAATGCATTTTAATAGATAATAAATACAATTAAAGTGTTTTCTTGATATCCAAATTTGACTTTTCATGGAATGTCAAAGAACTACAGTCAGTATTGTATACTTTCACTGTGCAACAATTTGGTAAGAACTGCTTCAGTGTGCAGATCAATCATCACTCATCATGACTTCTTATCTGTTAAAGGTGATAGAAGGAAACAGGAATGCCTATGACGTTGTGCTCAAAGCCATGGAGCCTCCCATCATTGCCCGCTTTGTGCGCTTCATGCCCGTCATTGATCACTCCATGAATGTGTGTATGCGTGTGGAGCTCTACGGCTGCGAGTGGTTAGGTATTAACTGGCTTCAAACATTACCACACTGTCACCTCATTTTCGTTCTCCTTCATTTTCTTATTAAATCATATTAATATTGAGGGGAAAGCAGGCATCATGAGGCACTGGTTTGGTATCAACCAAGAAAAGATATTGCCATTCATTATGTGCAAGCACCATAAACCATGTATGAGACCTGAATGTTTGAGCTTAATGATTAAGCTCATAAACACAGTCACTGTTTATTATACTTGGCGATGATGTTGTAGTTACTGTCACGTCTCATTCAACCAGGTCCCATTAAATTTGCTGTCTAATCTGTCTAATTAAATGTGTTGAAGGTGTCTAAAATAACATGCTTTTCTTATTCAGGTCTGTTAAATGTCATGTTCGGCGTTGCAAAGGGTTCATCTTGATTGTTGGTTCTACTTGTTTCTCATGGGCAGATTGTTGTGTAATTCACTGATATATTTTAACAGTTTGCCCTTTGCACTTATTTTGTGTGGTATAATTCCACGTATCCTAGATTGCTGTCTCTGTCTGTCAAGGCATTGGCAGTGTACTGTATGCTAGTCAATGTGGAATTCAATCTCTCCTGTTAATTTCACATAACTGTGCCATAACTGTGCCAAGCTCAGTCAAGTTAAAACATCTTTTAAGTATTGTGAGAAGGAATGGCAACATTACATTGTGGTAAATGCTTTACTGTCCCAACTTTTTGGAATGTATTGCAGGCCTGAAATGCAGAAATGGATGTTTAATAACAAATGAAATGAAGTTGACCAAACATCCATAAAATATATTGGGTTCGTAATGTCTGCAATGAAATAAAAGTCAAAGTAAATGTTAAAAACACTAGTTTGCATTTTCCATACTATCCCAGCTTTTTTATTTGGGATAGTATAAATGGGTCAACATACTTTTGTCCATATAGTGTATACCTGAGAAAAGGGCACCTAAAGCCACATACGTTTGAGCTAGACTTATTGTTGTGTTTATGTGCTGTTCATTTGAAAATGTGTAAAAGTTGCACAATCCTCTACACAATACACAATATTGTAGCTTAATATTAACTATCTTGGTAGAAAATTGGTAATTACTTGCTGTCTAATAGCTAGAGGGGTAGCAACTGAGCTAGTTAACTGTGCAACATTAGCTCAGTGTCATGACTTGTTAGCAGCTAGCTTGGCTAACGTTGCAACAAGTTATGTTTTGTAGATAACACCAGTATGTTAAACTAGAAGCATTTGTCAAGCCGTAGAACTGAATAGAGATAAGTAACATGAACTTTGCCAGAAATTATTTTCAGTCAGTATTTTAGTTTTCCATGTTTGCTGATTTCATGTTATTTCTGGGAGTTTAGGGATGTTCTCTGTGTACTTTTAGATGGACTGGTTTCATACAATGCTCCACTCGGCCAGGAGATGATCATCAATGATCGGCATGTTCACCTCAATGACTCTGTGTATGACGGCGCAGTACTTTACAGGTTGGTATTCCTCTTCTAGGAAGGTTTTCCACAAGAAATCATGCTTTTTAATCTATTTAGTATTTGAGGTTCATGACTCATTCAACTGAAAAAGAAAGAACCTCTTGTCAGTTTTCATATTGTATGAACAATATGAATTGTCCAAACCAATGTTTGACTTTAATTTGTCTGTATACATGGTGGTCTTATTCCTCCCACGCTAGCTCAGGTTTGCTTGAACCGAGTCTGTGTGGTTTACTGAAAGTTCAGGACAAGGGAATTTGGTTCTAATTCATTTAAAATCAAAAGTTACCAGAGTTAGGGTGTTATTGGTTACCATGACTACAGCAAGACACAAAGATGAAGACTTGGTTTCAGTGTTCTTGGAATGATTTGACTCATGCCGTCCTAAATAATGCTTTCCATGAGTGTGTATGAGTGTGTGTCTGATTTATGTCATGTCTTTCTGAACAATGCTTTCCATGACAGCGTGTTTGCATGTACACAATACCACAAAGAACGGCCCACACACTTACTGTCATTAAGTCTCTTAATGAAACACTTCTCTTGGCTTAGGCCGTGTAGTTGAACAGCACTACCACCTTGTGGTGAATCTGGCACTGACATTTAATTATTTTTATTTTTAACTCCGCGTTTTTCCTGGTCATTGTTGCACGGGTCCGGCGCCTATCCCAGAGAACACATGGCGCAACCGAAAGCCAGTCCATCGCATGACAGGCAGTGGTCGCTGTTGCAGTCCTAGTTGCAATCCCACGATTAGACCTCCCCACTGGGCAAGGCACCACTGGGACTCGTACCACCACTGGGTTCCTTGACTCCTTTCCACGCTGGGCTAGCAGTTGGACTGCTGCACCACCGCCATTTTTGTTTTCGATTTAATGAGTTGTAATAGTTGTCACTTACTAGGACATTTTAAATATAGAGTTGTATTTAGATATCTCTGAAGTAGAATCACATTCAATTTAACATGGAATTCACCTCCTCATATAATTTCAATATTTCTCAGGAAAAAAATGTACAGTGAATTGTCATAGTAAAACTGTGAATTGCTGGACAGTTTTAATATGAACTTTCACAGTTTTACCATGAAGTTCACAGTTATACTATGAATTTTTGATGGTAATTTGGCCACTTCATGGTTCTACTGTCAAATTTCATAGTACAACTGTAAAATTGGTTAACTATGAACTGACCATGAATCATTTCACAGTTGTACTATGAATTTTGGTGGTAATTTGGCCACTTCATGGTTCTACTGTCAAATTTCACAGAACATTTTTTTCCTGGGTTAGTATAACTCTATATGTGACAATTTATTTTTTGTACCATTATATGTATTCTGAACACAAACAACTGTTTAAACACTTCCCTAGATGGCATGTCAGCGCACAGCATAAGGGTCCTGCAGACCAGGGTTCAATCATCATATCTGGTTATATCGTATGCTGAATTTTGGCATGGTCTCCCCATCATCAACAGCACAGCTTGTTCTGAAATGTACATCTGATACTGTATAATGAATAACACACTCTTTGGCCAGTTTTTCTTGCAGTACTTTGTGGCTCAAGACATTTTGAGGTGACTAAGTTCATTGGATATTATTTTTGAATGTAGTGCTGATAATCTTCATGTGACAGGGGCACCCCTGGTCTGGGTTTCCCATCCCCTAGTGGGCCCTGTAACTCAGGGTCATCTAGTGAGACAGAATTTAGGATCACACACATGCACATATCCCTGATCTTTCAGGTACCAGTTCATTGTTTTTTCCTGCACCTGAGCCTACCAGACCCTGTACCAGTACCAGACCTCAGCCAGAGAAGTGTAATATAAACCAGTATCCTCCACTGTGAACCATGGCTCTGCTGCTGAGTCAGCCTGGTCCATGTCCCACCTTTGACAAGTTGAGGTTTGCGTTTGTGGCAAGGGGTCTTATTTGCCAGGTCTGGCGTAGGGCTAGACAGCGACATCCAGTGCCTGAGTGAACAAAAAAGATCTGGTTTCACACTGCACTATGATCATATCATTAAAGAAACATTAATAAAATGACAGATCTCTGGGGATCCCTAGACTCTCACGAATCATGGCTGTTCACATTAAGCTCTTTTTCTAATTCACTTTGTCTTTCTTTCTGCAGTATGACAGAAGGGTTGGGCCAGTTGACGGATGGTATGTGTGGTCTGGACGATTTCACAGTCAGTGATGTCCACAAAGCATGGCCTGGCTATGACTATGTGGGCTGGACCAACAAGAGCTTCCCCAGTGGATATGTAGAGATCATGTTCGAATTTGACCGAACCCGCAATTTCACCACCATGAAGGTATGATTTGACTGAGAACATTTGTTCTAGTTTTCCATGTTTTTTATATAAACGGCTTCTTTTTTTTTTTTTTTAGCTTTTGCTACCTTAGAATGAAAACTGCTTATATTATCTATGCTGAAATTTCTAGAGAGCCCCATGTTAAAAAAAATAAAAAATAAAAACAAAAAATAAAACCATAGGTAGTTACAACGATTATGTTATATATTTCACTCAATTCCAAGGCATTAATTGTGATAACAATATGCTAAATAAACACAGAATCATCATTTTATAGAGTACTGTATATTGTCTGTCACAATCAATAACCTCTAAACTGTAACTTGTTAAAATAATACATAAATATGATTTTTAATGAAATTTACACCATATTAGAAAAAAGTTGGCACTGTATCAAAAATGCAGATAATAATAGTAATCATTTAGAAAAACTTAAGGAAAAATTATACAGAGGATCTCCAGTTTGTCAATAAATGCCTGAGAAAAATATTAAAAACAATGTTTCTCAAAGAAAGGAAGATAGTTACATATTTTTTCCTCTAAAATGCATAATATCATTCAACAATTCATGGAATCTGGAGGAATTTCAGCACATAAAGGGCAAGGGCACAAGTCTAAGCTGAACTCAGCACAATAGCTGATATCACCACATGGGTAAGGGATTACTTTGGCAAGCCTTGGTCAAGCACTACAATACAGAGTTACATTCACGAATGCCACTTAAAACTTTATTGTGCAAAAAATAAGCCTTATGTTAACCATGTCCAGACCTGGACGGTTGTCATAAATGAGAGTTGGTAGGTAGTCTCTACTGGGACTGGGAGCACCCCACAAGCCTTGCTGTTTCAGAGATGCTCCAATTAATTTGTTTAGATATAACGATTGGCCCTTGTCAATGTCGCTCAGGTCTTTATGTCTGTACATTTCTCCCATAACCAACACATACAATGTGAGAAACAACTGTTCACATACTGTCTAATATATCCCAGACTTTGACAAGTGCAGCTGTAATGAGGTAGGCAGCATTATTTGTTATGTAGTCTGTAAGTGGTCATTACGGTTCATCAGTGCATGTTATGACTACATTTATTTAGAGTGAGTGTACAATGTTTTCCCCTGTTCCTTCACACCACCAAGCAGCAAAGTCATCCTCTATAAAACAATTTTGACCTACAGTATGTGAGCAGACCTTTTCTGTTGTATTTCAGTTTCAAATCTTTCCCCCTATCTGCTCTGTATCTGTTTCAGGTGCACTGCAATAACATGTTCTCTCAAGGAGTCAGGGTCTTCCAGAAGGTGGTGTGCTATTTCCGATCAGAGTCAGACTGGGAGCCTACACCTGCCGTGTTCAATCCTGTGATGGATGATGTGAACCCCAGTGCTCGCTTTGTTACTGTCTCTCTGCATAACCACATGGCTAGTGCCATCAAGTGCCAGTATTACTTCTCTGATCTCTGGATGATGTTCAGTGAGATCACTTTCCAGTCAGGTTAGTTGATTGTGCTTCATAGGTCAAATTACAATAAATAATACTTCACACATTTTTGAAGTTGTATTAATATGTTATTTTAGACCTAGAATGGGTAGTACAGAGGTTAGCGTGGTCACCTTACCACTCCAGAGATCTCCGGTTTGATCTTGACCTTTAACTCCGCCTGTGTGGAGTTTGTATGTCCACCCGTGTCCATGTGGGTTTACTCTGGGTATCCCAGTACCCTCCCACATTCCAAAGACCTGCGTTAGGTTAATTGTTTACTCTAAAATGGCCCAGTATGAGTAATCCTGACTAATATCGATGGAATCTTCCTCCTGTCGTGAATAGCTATTGATGCTGATGGGATGTTAAATAAACAAACAAAAAAACAAAACGTTGGAGCTAGATATAATTCAGCCGAGGGAGATGAGAATCCCACAGCCTCCGACTGCCTCTTTGTCACGAGCAGCAAGCAGACTTATCTAGCAAGAGCAAGCACACAAAGAGTGCGCAACAATCTCCGTATCCATCCGTCCCCGGGGTCCATTCCCTTCCTCAGACATGGCGAATTGCAATATTGTCTGTGCAGGCTCAAACTGGGGTCCCCATACAGAAATGATTATTTGGATAATTGGCTAGACATGGACTTAATCCTGCTGCATGATGAATGAATGTTTCCTTATCATTTCGACTTTTGCTTTCCCAGATACAGCCATGTACAACACAACCATCTCTTCCACGAAAACTGGCCCTCCAACCATCACTCAGTCAGGTTAGACACCCGCAGATCATTGCTTTTTACTCCACAAAGTCTTTCTTTTTTTACACAGTACTGGTGAGCAATGCATAATGTCCATTCAGACAACATCTGTGGAATATTATACTTATCATTAAGGTAACCTACTCAACCCATATATTTCCTTACCAGATACAGTAGCTATTGTAGTACAGCAGTTGTAGTGACACAAGTAACAGTGCAGCCTCTGGTGTAGAAAGTTTTATTAAACACCATGTTTTATTAAACACAAATAGTATCAGCATCAGTGGACTGAATGAGAAGCAACATTTGGCTGACACTTCACTCATTATAAGCACTGAGATGATGATAACAAGAAGAACTTACTTCTTATGAAGTTATCAGGTGAAATATTTAGCTTGAAACTGTGCTCTGCAATGTGAGAACCATACATGGATCATGGGACAGTATCTTGGCTATTTAGTCAATACTGGTACACTACAGTATCCCATATAGCTTCACTAAGTACAGTGTATGCTGTGGTGTTCAGACAATGTGCAGATCACATAACGCTTTCTTTGCAATTTCACATAAAGAAAGAGAGTCTAGAGATGCATTGTTGACCAACCAAGTCTCTCTTTCCTTACTGAAAAGCTGCTTTTTCTTTTTAATCCTTTAGGTCGGGAGAACCCCATTCACAAACTAGATGACAGCAACACCCGCATTCTGATAGGCTGTTTGGTGGCCATCATCTTCATCTTGGTGGCCATCATTGTCATCATACTGTGGAGACAAGTCTGGCAGAAGGTGCTGGAAAAGGTAGGAGGATGTCTACTATATAATTATTGTACTATATAGACTGTGTAGGTACACTGTATTGATATCACATACATTATATAACAGTAAGCAGTGTTACTCAAATAAGGGAATTCAAATAATGAAGAAAAATTTCCACTATGCTGAAATCAACATAAGTTTCATTTTAGCCAGCAAAAATGCAACACCAGAGAAATAATGCACTAAAGATCTCTGTGAATTTGGCGCCCCCATTGTGTCAGGCTGTGTCAGTACGATTTGGGAGATCTATACTGAAAGCAAACCAAGCAACAACGAACCATAAAAATGCTTTAAGTTATTAATTAACTAATTCATCAATTTTACATACCCGTATAATACAAATCAGGGTTGCAGGGGCCAAGGCTCGGGCCTCTCTGGAAGCACAGGGTGCAAGACAGGAACCAACCCTGGACAAACAGCAGTGGCATAGGCAAACATCACATGGCATATGACATTTGATGACAAACATCACATGGCATATGCAAACAGACCGACTCAATCTGAGCGTGAAAGCTTAAACACTATTAATTGTGAAATCTTACTTCAAAGACGGTAGCCCGTCACTGGAGTATCCCAGGTTTGAGTCCTGGCAGTATGTTATAGTTGGGTTGGGCATTACTCAAACACAACTGGCTGTGACTGAGGGTGGGGATTGCAGCAGTGAGTTAACAAATGAATACTCTCAGTCATGCGGTGGCACCCCTGGTTTGCTTGCAATACCACAGACCCAGCCCCTAGACTCAAGGGAGATGCTGAAACTTGGAAGGTGTAAGTCCATGGCGAGGCAGAACACAGACAAAGATGGACAGGACGTAGCAGGACTCAACTCCAAGCATTTACATTTACATTTACAGCATTTAGCAGACGCCCTTATCCAGAGCGACTTACAATTGGTACAGTCTTACAATCCAAGCAATTGTGGGTTAAGGGCCTTGCTCAAGGACCCAACAGTGGCAGCTTGGCAGAGGTGGGATTTGAACCCTGGACCTTCCGGTCCATAGTCCAGTACCTTAACCACTAGGCCACCACAGTCCCACAAACCTTGCCAGAGCCGGTATACAAACTAAGATGGCTCACTTGGTATAGCAATGGTGCCCAGTACTGAGCGTCCTCGGTTCATATATCGCCTCTGGAAAAGAGACGTTTATTGGATGGATTGTCGACTGGGATTCGAAGTTGGCTTTCTTCTGACTGTGCAAGTCTATGCCAGTCTCAGATTGAGTATATTTCTATCTGCATGTCTGATGGCTGACTTCCTCTCGACAGCTTCCCAGTATAGAACTTTCCAGTACCCTTTGTTTGTCTATGTCTGTATTCAGCATCATCGGGCTTCCACCTTCCAAGTTTTGGAGTTCCTTGAGTTCAGGGGGCTGGGTCTGTAGTAGCACAAACAGATTAGGGGTGACACCTCATGCCACTAGAAGAAAAATTTCCACTATGCTGAAATCAACATAAGTTTCATTTTAGCCAGCAAAAATGCAGCACCAGAGAAATAATGCACTAACGATCTCTGTGAATTTGGCGCCCCCATTGTGTCAGGCTGTGTCAGTACGTTTTGGGAGATTTTCTTTTCATGAATACCGTACCGCATCAGCTACTTCAGAATAAGCACAAGATGAACAGGTTAATCCATTGTTTTTTGTTCTCTAAGATTACCTTTGTTACATCCCCTGACCTTATGACACCCCAGCTTTCAAAATTGTATTATATCTGAATTTAAATTATTTCTATACTTCTAATTTTGTCTATGTTTTGTAGAGAATTTAGCTATTTATTAACTCTCAGTCTAAACGTTTTCCCAGTTGAATGTCCCAATGAGCTTTTTTGGATTTTTTTCACTGCACCACCTATATTGCAGGTATCTCGGAGGATGCTGGACGATGAACTAACTGCTAGTCTGTCAATACAGAGTGAACCCTGCACTTATAACAACATGCCATCATCAGCACCATCTGATCAGGAATCCAGCTCCGCCTACGAGCGCATCTTTCCTCTGGGAGCAGATTATCAAGAGCCTTCACGCCTTGTCCGCAAACTGCCTGACCTCTCACAACTCTCAGATGAGACCGGTGAGTCCTGTTCATTTATCCTTACATCCTGAGTTATATTTTTATTGTGAGTACTATTATTTAAAACAATTGAATTTTTAAAAAAAGTAGTATTTAGTATATGTTATTCAATTACATCATGACCATTTTAACCTAGGAGTATCAACATAAAAAGATTTCAAGAGAGAAAATAATTCTTAAATATTAAATATTGACTTAAAACTTAAATATAAAGTTCAAATTATTACTGTTTTCCAGTGTTTATTATTATGTATAGTCCCACTAGTATACAAACACACCATTATGATGATCCTCAAGCATGGAAAGGACTTTTTGTGAGCGTTAATTGTGTTTAGTTGTCAAATGAGACTTTTTTTTCCCTTAACATTTTATCCCTACTTTTTCCTGGACAGCATTGTGAAAGGTCCAGAATCTATCCCAGAATGCACTGGGAACAGGTGGAAATTCACTCTGGATAGGATGGCTGGCCATCATAGGGGCTAGAAAGGGTCACTATTTCAGTACTGGGGAAAGAATTCCCCCATCTGGCCTCACTTTCCCTCAATCACAGCCAATCACACGCTTGTGTGATGCCCATCCTGAACAAAAGGCACCACTGAGACTGTAAGCCAGGCCAGTGGTATGCTAGAAAGTTGCTGCCACACCACCTGAGTTAAACAGGCTTTTAAACAAAGCAAAAAAGAATATAGAATAAAGCAGTCTAATATGCTAGCTCTCCATGGCAAGGACCCGGGTTCAAGATCCAGTAATGCCTTCTGGCTAGCTCGATAACCACATACTGTACAAGCATGACTGGCTGTGTCTGAGGGAGGTGCCCAGTTGTGCGGTCACTCCCTGGTGTTCCACTGATGAATGTGCTTATTCTACTGTGTTATGCAAGACAAAGGGCATTCAAAAATGAATGTAGGAATGTATTATAATAACACCAAAAGAAATTAACTGAAAGAAATGTAGTTACTAATGGATAAATTCCAGTATCATGTAGGGTTTACAGCTGAAGACTGCCATTTCACTCATATAATTATTTTAATTACTACAAGTAATTTAAATAACTCATCATGGCATCATCCCATACAGTTTCCAAATCCCCTCAGTCGAGCACACAGGAGGGTGTTCCTCACTATGCAGAAGCCGACATTGTTAACCTGCAAGGAGTAACGGGAGGAAACACCTACGCCGTTCCAGCAGTCACCATGGACCTTCTGTCAGGAAAGGACATTGTCATAGAGGAGTTTCCACGCAAACTTCTCACATTCAAGGAGAAGCTGGGCGAAGGCCAGTTTGGAGAGGTCAGATCCATGAGCTGAATTTTATTTTTAATATTCACTCAGAACTTATACATATTTTCATATATATATATATATATATATATATATATAAGGTTTTATACCTTTTTCAGATTTTTGACCAGTCTGGTTCATGAAAATCCAATATGGTATCTTATCTACTAAAGAGTTTTATGTGTGTTTTATGTGATCCTCTGTCTTCCTTTTAATATGAATTTTTGTGTGACCTTAATTCCATCAGACAACTTTGACATGAATTGGAATCCCAACAGTGAGCCAGGGCTCCTTGTTGGCATGTAATGGTCCATTGTTGCATTTTGTTTGAAAGTTTGTAGAGATGTGAAAAACTTTTAAATTTATTTTACTGTATTATAGGTGCATCTTTGTGAGGCAGAAGACATGGAGGAGTTCATGGATAAAGACTTCTCTTATGATGTTACGGAAAATCAGACAGTGCTTGTGGCTGTGAAAATGCTGCGAGCTGATGCAAATAAAAATGCCAGGTAATGGTTATTGTCACAGTTTTAAAAGTAGCGAGCCAAAATGAATAACCATCTTCATTACTATTACTGTTCTGTTTGCTGCTTCCTTGTCAACTTTGCATTTACAACTCAAAGCATGTTAGTGTTAGTGGGAAGTTTGAAATATTCAACTGGCTACATGGTTTTACTGCAAAGGAGTGGTGATATTAACCACATATTAATATATGTCTTTGTCCTATGTCCTTAAAAGGAATGACTTTTTGAAAGAGATAAAAATTATGTCACGGCTTAAAGATCCCAACATCATCCGGCTGCTGGGGGTGTGTATGAGCTCGGACCCCCTGTGCATGATCACTGAGTACATGGAGAATGGGGACCTCAACCAGTTCCTGTCCCGCCATGAGCCAGAGGGCATGATAGCTCTGCTCAGCAATGCACCAACAGTCAGGTACAAAACTGCATTACTTCTCTCCGCCAAACCAGATGTGACATTTCAAAAACGCATTGCCGAGGTAGTACTAACATTATGTCATGATTATAAGTTACAGTAATAGTATTACTTTAGGCCAGAGCATGTCATTCCTCTTTACAGTAGTAATGTTACAACAAATACATAACAACATACAAAACCACAAAAACCCATTTTAAAGTGGGAGGCACCCCTAGACTTCTGCTTGGGGTAGACTCAGCCACCCGGCGCAATTAATGCTGAAACTCAGGCTGCTTTGGTGGGGAGCACACATCCAGGAATACCATGGGAACAATCATGGGCCTTCTGAGATCAAGAACCACATGTGGGACACTGGACTTTAGGCTCCAAATTAAACACTGGACTTTGCGGTGGCAGGTGGGAGTGGGAGGGGTGCTGCCATATTACACCTATAGACACAAATGAAATATTATAGTGCTGCTGTACTTACACAGACTTGTAATTCATGTAATTTAGTAAAAAAAAAAACATTTCAATGTGCAAAAGTCTGCATTTTATAGGAAACATTACGCAAAAGTTCATGTTTACACAATTTAGCTCAAATACCATACCTGACTATTTCAGTTTTGCACTAAACAAATAATTTGTCTGTTTTACCCATTACAAGCCCAACTCTTTTTTAGTTCTTGCTTTAAACAAGATTATGAGAATA
This sequence comes from Ancistrus triradiatus, assembly GCA_025084515.1. Classification (NCBI taxonomy): domain Eukaryota; kingdom Metazoa; phylum Chordata; class Actinopteri; order Siluriformes; family Loricariidae; genus Ancistrus; species Ancistrus triradiatus. Next base: position 59,039 of record JAJAGP010003625.1, read on the forward strand.
TTAATCTCAAATAGAATTATGTAAATATTACGTGTGCACAAAACTACATGTAAATGTTATAATTCGCATGTGTAACACGATTGGTACGGTACTTCAAAATAAATAGTAGTTCTAGCTCAAGTTGCATACCTGTACTGCCCTCTGCTGGCGTGGGCTACATTACAGTATAACCGTCTACTGTACCTTCATGTTTGTTTAATTTAGTTTTATTGGTTTGCTCCCCCACTTTTTCCTGGTTGGAGTCACTGTCTCAGGGAATCCTCAGGGTGCAAGAGAGCAGGTACCCTAGACAATCCATCACTGTGGCATGGAAGTGGTTGCTGGTGCAGTGCCTAGGGACACTCTTACTACCACTTTTGACCTCTCCACCTTCAGACATGGTTACTTATGTGTCTGTGTGATGCCTGTCCTGGTTGGAAGGTACTTCCGTGCCTCAACCCAAGGTCACCACAATGGTGGAATAGCTAATTGTTGCTGTGCCACATGAGCTCTTGCCTAATGTATCTGTTTTTGTGGAATTTTGTGTTTTACCCTTTCAGCAATCATATTTGTCTCATGAAAATGACCACCAATAGGCTACCACAGGATTGTATAATAATGATAATATGGGATCGGGAAACAAGAGCTGTTTGAGCGATGACATGTAGGATTGCTAATCCATTCAGTGTGCTAAAAGAGCAGAGAATTTGGTACAATAGCAGCCTCTGGCATTAAATATCAGTGTTAGAATACATGTAGTCATTTTTGCCACCCTTGCTCAAGTGACATTTGGGTAGTAATTTGTTTATAAGAATAAGCATCATTGTTAGATTTGCAATTATTTCATATGTAAAGACATGAAGATCTACGTGACTATCTGAATCCTGGCTGTCGTGTCTTATAATGTCATTTTTCTCAACTATCTTTTGTTGTGTGCTAAAAGTCTCTGACTCTTCAGTTACAGTAATCTGCAGCACATGGCCACCCAGATTGCCTCGGGCATGAAGTATCTGTCTTCACTGAACTTTGTGCACCGAGACCTTGCTACCCGCAACTGCCTGGTAGGCAAGAACTACACCATTAAAATTGCTGACTTTGGTATGAGTAGGAACCTGTACAGCGGGGATTACTATCGCATCCAGGGTCGAGCAGTACTGCCCATTCGCTGGATGTCCTGGGAAAGCATCCTGCTGGTAAGGCAATGCATGTAGCACAGGAACATTTTAGTCCCACTTTTAAAGCAGAATTTCATAATGGTTACGTTATTTACATAAATTTGGTACTAATTTTCATTGTTATGTGACTAGTCATAAATAGTCCGCTAGAACTCCCATGTTCCCATGTTCCTAACAGGGTAAATTTACCACAGCCAGTGATGTTTGGGCGTTCGGGGTGACCCTCTGGGAGACACTGACATTTTGCAAGGAGCAACCCTACTCACAGCTCTCAGATGAGCAGGTCATCGAAAACACAGGGGAGTTCTTCCGGGACCAGAGGCGACAGGTAGGCATACAAGTGTGGAGACACAAGCCAGGGTTTATAGTTTAGAGTTTTACTGAAATAAGTCTTTACACCACATGTATTACATGGAATTTTTGCGATAACTATGGTTATGAATGGTTATGATTATGAATTAATTTTACCTTGGTACATACAGTGGGAGCCAATCGTCTGACACCACTAGTAAATATTGTTAATATTTTTTTTCTCACATTAAATATGTTTTTCATTACAAACATAATGACGAAAAACACACCTCAAATTTCTGCACCAACTACTTGAAGACAAAAGAAGATCAAGGACTGCTGACTGTCATGAACTCCACAATCACCTGACCTAAACTTCATCAAACATGTTATGTTACACATAAGAGCGATGCTATTTACAATCTTGTGTAATCATGCTGGGATAACATGGATCATCAAATTTTGCACAAACTTGTGGAGTCCATGCCAGCTTGACTGCAAACTGTCAGCAATGCCAAAGGGCCACATAACATTTATCCATGTCTAATCCATTTTGGAAATTTCAGAAAAATGCAAATCAGAAGCATTCTTACTAGTGGTCTCACACTTACTAGTGGTCTCAATGCCGGACGCATGCGCAGCGTAGAGCGAACCTACGAGGTGGTGTGCAGGCGCAGAATGGCGCATAGCGTCGGGCGGCGAGAGGGAGAAGCAGCCGAGCGCAGAGGCGGTGAAAAAATTAAAGCGATGAGCTTCCCCTACGCTAAATCTACTTCCCTAATTAAACACATTACCTCACGCCTCCCGGCGCTACGGGAACTGAACCCCTTAGCGGGCCCAGTCCGTCCTCTGTCCCTCACAAAAGAAATAAAACAAGACGAAAAGTGCGGGGGCTCTGAACGAGCAGGAGAGCTGGGTTAGGTCTCAAAACACGCAGCGGCAAAGGGCGATCGCTTAAAGAAGCCGTAGGGGCGAACGCAGGGCATATGGGGCCGTGCTGAACACAATGGCGCGACACCAACTACGACTGGCGAAGCTCTTAAATAGCCAGCGTAGCAGGTGTTGCGTGTTCCGCCGCAATCAGGCAGCTTACCGACAGGCGTGCCCGATTGCGACGGCTGCCAGAGATCCTACTAGGGCAAAGCCAGTCCAACGCTACCCTCTAGCATCGGAAAGTAGGACCTCTGACACTTTCCCTCTTTAACGAACAATGTATCTTTATCATATGTACATGTACCTGTGTGCTTTACAGTCTTACAGTAAATTATCAGCCAAATGCTCAACAACAGGTTAGGTTTTCAGGTGAACTCACATAAACTTGCATGTGGGTCTGACAGTGTTTGACAATATATTATGTATAAAATCAAACAATAAGTACATTTCACAGCTAAAAACAATATATCAGAATCTTATTTTGTCTAATTTTACATATAGTATATGCAGTTACAACTTCAAATGTCTGGTTTTCACAAATATATTCTCGTTTCCAGATCTATTTGCCACAACCGCCCATGTGTCCCGATGCCATCTACAAGCTCATGTTGAGTTGCTGGCACAGGAACGCCAAAGAGAGACCGTCCTTCCAGGATATCTATCAAGTACTGCTGGAGAACAAACCTTAATGCTTCAGCTCCAGTGCCAGCCACAAGCCAGCCAAAGACACTTTAGTGCTCCCATAGATTCTACGCAAACTACACCGCTTAATGACATGAACACACACTCACCACATGCCGTTTTGTAGGAAGGTACTTTGAGTAATTCAGTGTTTCCATTTCACAATTTACCATAGAAGGTAAAGCCACATAAAATATATGATAGACATAAACTTTGTCATATTCAATGAAAAACATTTAAGTGGCATGTGGTTTAGAGAAATTCGAAGGAAAGAAAATGTAGCAGTTTAAGCACTTTTGAAAAGTAAGAATACCTTTGTTACATCATTTGCTAACTCCCAAACTAAACTAAACTACAGTATACAATTACACATTTGTGTTTTTTTCAATGCAAGTCAGAAGACAGCTTGAATGTAAATAAGTTTCATGTTTAAATCTTCTCAAATATTTTAAAGTCCATTTTATGCCTTAAGAATTGTGAGAATTATAGATTAATATCTTTTGAGTTATTGTAGTATACCTAATAACCACTTTCACACAAGTGGTTAAAGCCCAAGCATGCATAGGCTTGTAATGAATAACAGTATTTTAGACATTTGTTACTTTTGTGCAACTTTGTGACTTGTATGGAACTTTGATGGTGCAAATTTTGTTATAGATAATATTTTTCCCTTATTTTTTTCTTCATCATCATTTAAAGCTTTTCAATGTGATATTCATGTTGTCCAGTGTTTAGGTTTCTACAAAGCATTCGAGTTATGTTTGCATCATTGAGCACCTACATCATAGATCCTGTACTTTTAAAAGTAGTTACTAAAGAGAATGATGTATTGTCATGTCAGTCGTAATCCAGCATTTTACTGAGCAGTGTGCAGTATATCCTTTTTGTCCTATTTTTATTTGTGTTATTGTGTTCGAGTTTGTGACCAATGCCAAAATCACTTTGCATAGCAATCATACCAAAGTAGTGTTACATACAAAAAACTAGAAGCGGTAAAGATAAGCTATGGTTTGTTTTTATGTTAACTTGAATCTGTTGAATTTTGTTATCATCAGAAAATGCTTGTAAATTGCTGATGCCCTTTTGGGTAAATACTGGATTTGTAAAGTCGAGATTGAGTGTAATGTGGAATAGAGGATGTGATATGGGATGTCATAAGAGCTGCACATGTAAAGTTCAGTTTGATGCTTGTATACTATATTTAATGGGTATGTTGCTTCCATACATAGGTGCAATTAAAGGTTTTTGATGGTCATTGACATAAAATTTAGAGTTTATGTCTATTGCTACTTTTTGGAAGTGTGCTTTTGGTATGTTGAACTAATGGCTTGTGGTGTGATCTGTAAGAGTTTGATTATGTTTGTCAGTGAGATGTCTCTCTTTTAGAAAGTAATTTGATAAAAAATACAATGTAGATAATTTTATTTTAGTTTATATATACACCATTAAGCAAGGCATATCTGGTGTACAAACCCTTCCTATTTAGCTTTTAATTGTAGCTACCAATCCAGTGTTGCATGAAAAGCTTAAATCTACCATCTCGAATCTCATTTGTGCTTAGAACATAATTTTGTGTCATTGCACAGAAACATCAGGTTCGGGTTTGAAAGTGGACTATGATGGAGGTGATGCTTCTAATTTAATGTACGTATGTATTTTTACTAATTTATTTTGGCAAATAAAGCCTTTGCGATGCTAACAGCAAGCTTTGCAATCCAACCATGCCCTCAGCCCTGGTCAGGCGTGTGCTACTGACCAAGCCCCCACAATCCAATTGGAGCTCCAAGATTCAAAGGAAGGGGGATTCCCCTGGCAAGCCTATTACAGACTGTCATACAATGGAGATCTAGGAAATTTTGAACATTTCATCCTTGGTGTCCTTTAATTTGTCATGTCATATACTTCTTCTCTACTGTTTATAAGTTAACCATGGTTACAATGACTTTTTTATGCTTCTGTTAGTAAGTAGTAGTTCTTAAGTTTAATTAACCTCCTGAGACCCTGCATCTCCATATGAATACATTACATTTTGGTTTCGCCACACTTTACACTTCATTCTGCTTAACTTAGACATTTGCAGCACACAGGCCAGTAGTCGATAGGCTGTTCTAGACAAAAAACTACTGCCCGTTCAAGGTAAATGCCTTTATACTTACCAGGTCATATAAATCCCAAAGAGCTAAAAGAAATTACAAATGCAAATTACAAAATTAAAGCTTGGGTCTTAGAAGGTTAAATAAAGCATGTTAAGTCTAAATGATAAAGGCCTGATTTTTATTATATGCAATATTGATATAGCAAATATCTTCCCCCACTGAAGTCATCAACATAGAATGTTTTTATCTACTTTTTGTGTAATTCTGCAGTCAGGTTTTTGTATGGTTGGTTGTGATGGTATTTTATATTCATTTTTATTCACTCTGCATTATTTAATTTCACATAACTTGTATATATTGTAGTAAGTTTATTAATCTCCCTGTTCCTGTACGTTTTTGTCTACAAGCATGGGTTACACAGGCTAATAGAATCCTTAGCAGCATTTGTTGTGTATGCAAATATGTTTTATATGTGCAAATATGTATAGTGATTTAGTATTGTTTATTTTATCTAACATTTCTCTCTCTAAATCTGCAAACTATACTGCTTGGCATATGTTTTCAACTGAAATAAAAGTTAATTTTATTGAAAGGTTGTTTGTCTCCACCTCCCCTGGTTATACAGCAGCAGCGTCAAATAACAGCTCGCTCTGTGTACTGACCTGACGCATGTAGAATGCCATTGGACAATGGCGTTATGACGTCGGACAGACTAAAGATATTATTGGTCAATGTCTGTATGACATCCAATCACACCATTGAGGCGGTACATTTGTGTTCCGATAGCTCTATATAAAGTCGGAGTGGAAGCGAAACGCGAGAGTAGTGAGTGTCTGCGATGGGTAGGGTTGCGTTGGTGACAGGCGCGAACAGGTAATTAAACACCTTTGCGTTTGTTTGAGTTAATTATTAGGTTGTTATTTACGTTTTTACCTACATTAAAGTGTTTACAGTATTCGCATTGTACCTTTTACTCCTTGCCATACCGTGGTGCTTGAAAGTTTGTGAACCCTTGTTTGTGAATTTTCTATATTTCTGCATAAATATGACCTAAAACATTGTCAGAATTCCACACAAGTCCTGAAATTAGATAAAGAGAACCCTGTTAAACAAATGAGACAAAATTGTTATACTTGGTCGTTTAGTTATTGTGGAAAATGGTCCAATATTACATATTAGTGAGTGGCTAAAGTATGTGAAACTCTAGGATTAGCAGTTAATTTGAAGGTGAAATTAGAGTCAGTTGTTTTCAGTCAATGGGATGACAGTCAGGTGTGAGTGGGCAACCTGTTTTATTTAAAGAACAGGGATCTATCAAAGTCTGCTCTTCATAACACATTTGTGGGAGTGTATCGTGGCACTAACAAAGGAGATTTCTGAGGACAGAAAAAGAGTTGTTGATGCTCATCGGGCTGGGAAAGGTTACAGAACCATCTCTAAAGAGCTTGGACTCCCCCAATCCACAGTCAGACAGATTGTGTACAAATGGAGGAAATTCAAGACCATTGTTAAATTCAAGACCATTGTTACTCTCCTCAGGAGTGGTCGACCAACAAAGATCACTCCAAGAGCAAGGTGTGTAATAGTTGTTGAGGTCACAAAGGACCCTAGGGTAACTTCTAAGTAACTGAAGGCCTCTCTCACATTGGCTAATGTTAATGTTCATGAGTCCAGCATAAGAAGAACACTGAACAACAATGGTGTGCATGTCAGGGTTACAAGGAGAAAGCCACTGCTCTCCAAAAAGAACATTGCTGCTTGTCTGCAGTTTGATAGAGATCATGTGGACAAGCCAGAAGGCTATTGGAAGAATGTTTTGTGGACAGATGAGACCAAAATAGCCCTTTTTGGTTTAAAAGAAAAGAGTTATGTTTGGAGAAAGGAAAACACTGCATTTCAGCATAAGAACCTTATCCCATCCATGAAACATGGTGGTGGTAGTGTCATGGTTTGGGCCTGTTTTGCTGCATCTGGGCCAGGACGGCTTGATTCATTGATGGAGCAATGAATTCTGAATGATATCAAGAGAATTCTAAAGGAAAATGTCAGGACATCTGTCCATGAACTGAATCTCAAGAGAAGGTGGGTCATGCAGCAAGACGGCGACCCTAAGCACACAAGTCGTTCTACCAAAGAATGGTTAAAGAAGAATAAAGTTAATGTTTTGGAATGACCAAGTCAAAGTCCTGATCTTAATCCAATTGAAATGTTGTGGAAGGACCTGCAGTGAGCAGTTAATGTGAGGAAACCCACCAACATCCTAGAGTTGAAGCTGTTCTGTATGGAGGAATGGGCTAAAATTTTTCCAAGCCGGTGTGCAGGACTGATAAACAGTTACAGGAAACGTTTAGTTGAAGTTCTTGCTCCACAGGGAGGTCACACCAGATACTGAAAGCAAAGGGTCGCATTCTTTTGCCACTCACTAATATGTAATTTTGGATAATTTTCCTCAGTAAATAAATGACCAAGTATAATATTTTTGTGTCATGTGTTTAACTGGGTTCTCTTTAGCTACTTTTACTACTTGTGTGAAAATCTGATGATGTTTTAGGTCATATTTATGCAGAAAAATAGAAAATTCCAAAGGGTTCACAAACTTTCAAACACCACTGTATGCCATACAAATCCTGAATGGTTTGTGTTAAAATGGATGGATTATATCTGCTTTACAGTAAGCACCTGCCATAAATAGGTCTAACACACTAGTTCATCACTGCAGTGGCGCGGGTTTTTGTCCTGGCTGTGCCTTCTGGACAGATTAGGTGCTACATGCAAACACAACTGACTGTGTCTGAGGGAGAGGTGGCAGGTTAGGGGATCATCCTCTGGCGCTATGACAGTGGCCCCTGCTGGCTCTGCCATGGACTGACATACTGTCCAGGGTATGCTCATGACTGTTCCCCATGTTTTCCAACCCTGACCAGGACAAGTGGGGATAAAAGTGAACAATTAGACAAAAGAAAATCTCCCATAATGCATCAGTAAAGTTGAAATGTAATGACAACACCGTGGAAAGAGCATGACTGAAGATGTTCGACTTCATTCCAGTGTTTGTTCAGCAAACTACTTCTAAATAATTTTATCAGAGGGACTAACATCCAGGAATTATAGATGGAGATGGATTTAACTTTTGATCCCTTTATTAGTTTGATTTATTTAACTTTGCATCAGCATTGTTGGCTATTTGTGACTGCGGCAAGGTTTCATTGATACTAGTCAGACACATTCATACTGAGCCAATTTAGAGCACACAGTTAAAATAAGCATGCCTTTGGGATGTGGGAGGAAACTGGAGAACCTGAAGTAAAACCCACATGGACACTGGGAGGGCATGCAAACTCCACACAGGCGAAGTGCAGAGTTGGGACTGGGAATCTGGAGCTGTGAGGCTACTGTAACCACTTGCACCTCTGTCTTGCTCCGTGTTACATTAACAGATTAATTCAACATTTATGTACATAAAGTAGGATTAGAAAATAAATTGTGGTATTGTGTAAGTGAAGTGGATGTAAAAAACAGTAGTGGAACAAAATAGTATTTTGTCAGCCACTGATTGCGCAAGTTCTCCTACTTGGAAAGATGAGAGAGGTCTGTAATTTTCATCATCGGTACACTTCAACTATGAGAGACAAAATAATAAAAAAAAATTCAGGAAATCACATTGTAGGATTTTTAAATAATTTAATTGTAAATCAGTATAAGTATTTGGTCACCCACAAACAAGCAAGATTTTTGGCTCTCACAGACCTCCAACTTCTTCCTCAAGAAGCTCTTCTGTCCTCCACTCGTTACCTGTATTAATGGCACATGTTTGACCTCGTTATCTGTATAAAAGACACCTGTCCACAGCCTCAAACAGTCAGACTCCAAACTCAACCATGGCCAAGACCAAAGAGCTGTCAAAGGACACCAGGAAGAAAATTGTAGACCTGCACCAGGCTGGGAAGAGTGAATCTACAATGGACAAGCAGGTTGGTGTGAATAAATCAACTGTGGGGGCAACTGTAAGAAAATGGAAGACATTGATAATCTCCGTCAATCTGGGGCCCCACGTCCCATGTCTTCATGTCTTCCATCTCATCCCGTGGGGTCAAAATGATCATGAGAACGGTGAGCAAAAATCCCAGAACTACATGGAGGGACCTCATGAATGACATGCAGAGAGCTGGGACCAAAGTAACAAGGCTACCATCAGTAACACACTACACCGAGAGGGACTCAGATCCTGCAATGCCAGGCGTGTCCCCCTGCTTAAGCCAGTACATGTCCAGGCCCATCTGAAGTTTGCCAGAGAGCATATGGATGATCCAGAAG
>JAJAGP010003626.1:0-38236 GCA_025084515.1 Ancistrus triradiatus
TGTCCCCCCATTCCTGCTGTCTCTCATTCTCTCTGTATCTTGTCCCCTCTGTCCCTGTCCCTACTCCCCCGTCTCTGTGCATCTCATCCTCAGTCTTTTGTCCATTCTGCCTGTCTCTCTGTATCTTGTCATTTCCGTGTCTTGTCTTGTTTCGTCTGCCAGTCTCACAGCCCCACTGTCTCTCGTCCCTCCTGTCTCTCGTCCCGTGTCTATAAATGTAAATATATAAGTGTATCTTATGTTGTTTTTCTAGGTGTGTGTGTTTATAGATGCGTATGCGTTTGTTGTACTCAGGCGTGCTGGACATCCCTATGATCAGCTGGGTGGTGATGCTGGTCTCCCGCTTGCTGGATTACGTGGCCAGCGTGGAGGATGAAGCCTCGTCGGCCAAGAAACACCTGGGTGGCAAAGACCGGGAGAGATCCTTTACAGGTGAGATGATCGGCCCCAGAGGGGGATCGGTGTGTCCTTTCTGCTCTTGGAATTAGTCACATCATAAATATGCATTTAGTAGCCTCAACATTGTCTTAAAGCTGCGAAAACGCGTCTTTTCAAATCAGCCTTTTAATTCAGGCCTGTTTTTAATCAGCATTTGAATCAGTCTTTCATTGTCATGCTTTACCTTCTATTTTATTTCCTATAAATCAGCTTTTTTCTGACGCAGTCCCTGATGGGGAGAAGGTTTGAAATCCTTTGCTCAGTCACTAGGATGAGACTTTTTGAGGTCATGTTGTGTTTGTTCTTTTCATTCATGTCGATTTCTGTCTTGCAAAGCACTTTGAGCTGCTTCTATCTGAAAGGTGCTCTTTAAGTAAGGATGATTATTATTATTATTATTATTATTATTATTATTATTATTATTATTATTAAAGGTGTGCCCTGAGCAGTCCCATAGTGTCTTAATAGTTAGGTGCTTACAGTAATATTAATTAAACATATGAAATCATGTAATACAGTACTTGAGTATAATAGTCAGTTATATCTTTGAGTCTCTTAGAAGACTTAACGAACATGAACAGGAAAGGAACGTCACCGGGTTGTTTTCTGCCTGCGGTTCTGTTTTCCGTCAGCAGGTGTCGCTTGCACTCGTTTCCGTCAGTAAGACGGGAGTTAGATGTATGTGAGACGGCTTTTTCCCTCCTGTCCTCGGTCTGAATTGAACCCTGCAGCGCTGTACGTTTCCTGCAGGTAACCAGTGGAGCTTCATCAACAACAGCCTTCAGTCCCACAACCCGAACCGATCGGCCAAAGGCAACAGCAGCCTGGACCGTCTGTACTCGCGCAAGATCCGCAAGCAGCTGGTGCACCACAAACAGGTACACGTTACCCGGCCGGGGCGCTCGGTTCCGTATCCGTTAGCGTGCTGCCTCTGAGCGGTTCTAATCAGTAAACGCTTGTGCTGTGGTTCTGTGGCTGTTCTCTGCAGCAGCTGAATTTGCTGAAAGCCAAACAGAAAGCTCTGGTGGAGCAGATCGAGAAGGAGAAGATCCAGAGCAACAAGGGCTCGTCCTACAAGCTGCTGGTGGAGCAGGCCAAACTCAAACAGGCCACGTCCAAGGTGAGATTCCGACCCAGAAGCTCGAGGTTTGTTTTATTGTTGGCGGGTTTTTATCGGAGCACGTCTGCACCGACCGGCACAGGAGGGGGAAGGATTTCTCTGCAATGGAAAAGACTTGAAAGCGTTCAGACTTGACTTTCACACTCTAACACACCCTGGACTGGACTGGACTGGACTGGACTGGACTCGTACGATTTCTATATTTCCATGATTAGTCATTTGCTGCGTTAAAAAATCCAAATTCGATCTCAGCTCTTCAAAAGAATAAAAATAAAACCCAACTTCACTGAGAGGCGGCCAATTAAAAACAACCTTAGTCTCTCTCTTGCTTCTTTTTCTCTTCCTCTTTTCCTCTCTCGCTCACTCTCTCACTCTCGCACTCTTTCACACTCGCTCTTTCTTGTCTTTCTCTCGCGTGCGCGCTCTTTCTCGTCTTCGCTTTCACTCTTGTGCTTTCTTCTCTTCCCCTCTCGTTCACTCTCGCGATTTCTTGTCTTCTTCGAATTTCTCGCGCACTCTCGTCTTCTCTTTCACTCTCGTGCTCTTTCTTGTCTTCCTCGCTTTCACTCTCGCGAGTTATTCTCTTCCTCTCACTCTCGCGCTTTCTTTCACTCTCGCACTTTCTTCTCTTCCTCTCTCGTTCACTCTCGTGAGTTATTGTCTTCCTCTTACTCTCGTGCTTTCTTTCACTCTTTCTCTCGTGCTCGTTTTCGTCGTCTTCTCTTTCACTCTTGCGCTCGTCTTCCTCTCTTTCACTCTCGCGCTTTCTTGTCTTCCTCTCTCGTTCACTCTCGTGAGTTATTGTCTTCCTCTTACTCTCGCGCTTTCTTTCACTCTTTCTCTCGTGCTCGTTTTCGTCGTCTTCTCTTTCACTCTTGCGCTCGTCTTCCTCTCTTTCACTCTCGCGCTTTCTTGTCTTCCTCGAATTTCTCGCGCACTCTCGTCGTCTTCTTTCTCGTCTTTTTTCACTCTCGTGCTCTTTATTGTCTTCCTCTCTCTTTCACTCTCATGATTTCTTCTCTTCCTCTCACTCTCGCACTCTTTCACACTCGCTCTTTCTTGTCTTTCTCTCTCGCGCGCGTGCTCTCTCTCATCTTCTCTTTCACTCTTGGGCTTTCTTCTCTTCCTCTCTCGTTCACTCTCTGATTTCTTCACTTTTTCTCACTCTCGCGCTTTCTTGTCTTCCTCGAATTTCTCGTGCACTCTCGTCTTCTCTTTCTCGTCTTCTTTCACTCTCGCGTGTTATTCTCTTCCTCTCACTCTCACGCTTTCTTGTCTTCCTCGAATTTCTCGCGCACTCTCGTCTTCTCCTCTTTCACTCTCGCGCTCTTTCTTGTTTTCCTCGCTTTCACTCTCGCGAGTCTTCTCTTCCTCTCACTCTCGCGCTCTTTCTTTCACTCTCACGATTTCTTCTCTTCCTCTCACTCTCGCGCTTTCATTCTCGCGCTTTCTTCTCTTCCCCTCTCGTTCACTCTCGTGAGTTATTGTCTTCCTCTCACGCTTTTTTACTCTCGTGCTTTCTTTCATTCTTTCTCTCGTGCTCATTCTCGTCGTCCTCTTTCACTCTCGCGCTTTCTTGTCTTCCTCGAATTTCTCGCGCACTCGTCTTCTCTTTCTCGTCTTCTTTCACTCTCGCGATTTCTTCTCTTCCTCTCACTATCGAGCTTTCTTTCACTCTCGTGCTTTGTCTTCCTCTTTCTCTCTTGTGCTTTCTCGTTGTCTTCTTTCACTCTTGTGCTCTTTCTTGTCTTTCTCTTTCACTCTCGCGCTCTTCTCTCACACACTCTTTCTCTCTCTCTCACTCTGTTTCTGTCTTCCACTTATTTTCTTTTATTCTCTTTCTCTCTCGCTCTCTTTTTCTTCTCATCCTCTCTCTTAGATTAAAAAGAAACTGAATTGCAAAACTTGAGTTGCAAATGCAGTGAGATTAGACAGGCGCTCGAGCAGGGGGTGGGAATATCACGCCCTGTTCTCCAGGAGGGTGAGGAGGAACAGAACAGCTCTTGAATCGTCTCTCTGTTCATGTGGTCGTATGTGGCAGCACTTTAAGGACCTGATCCGCCTGCGCCGGACGGCCGAGTGGCCCCGCTCCTCTCTGGACTCGGAGGCGGCGGGTGAAGGAGACCCCCGAGGTGGAGCTTCTGCCGTTCACGCTGTCTCACGAGCGCTGCATCTGCGTGGTGCAGAAACTCGCCCTCTTCCTGCTCTCCATGGACTTCACCTGCCACGCCGACCTGCTGCTGTTCGTCTGTAAGGTACGATCCGGCCCCGCCTCAGGCCCCCGGCTCGAGGTGCTGGCCGTCCTGCTCTGACGCGCCGCCTCTGACGCTCTCCCTGCAGGTTTTGGCTCGGATAGCGAACGCCACGCGACCCACGATCCACCTGTGCGAGGTCGTTTCAGAGCAGCAGCTCGAGAGGCTCCTGCTGCTGCTGGTGGGGACGGACTTTAACCGCGGTGACATCAGCTGGGGCGGAGCCTGGGCCCAGTACTCGCTCACGTGCATGCTGCAGGACATACTCGCAGGTGTGTGTGTGTGTGTGTGTGTGTGTGTTGTAATAATGATTTATTTATACTATGAGAAATGTTATAATTAGTGCACTGAATGTCAGGTTAGTGTGTCATTTGGAGCACAGCCACAGTCTCTCTTTCTCCTCAGCTCTCACTCTCGCGCGCTTTTTCAGATCTCATGCTCTTCCTCCCTCTCTCTCGCTTTCTTTCTGTCTCTCTTCCACTCTCGCGCTCTTTCTTCTCTTCCTCTCTCTTACTCTCGCGCTCTTTCTTCTCACTGTTACTCTCGCACTTCTCTTTTACTCTCGCACTCTTTCTTCTCTTCTCTCTCTTACTCTCGCGCTCTTTCTTCTCACTGTTACTCTAGCACTTCTCTCTTTTACTCTCGCACTCTTCTCTCTCTTACACTCGCGCTATTCTCTCTCTCTCACGCTCATTCTTCTCTTTCTCTCGTGCTTTTTTCTCTCTTACTCTCGCTCTCTTCTCTCTATTGCGCTCTTCTCTCTTACTCTCGCGCTTTTTCTTCTCTTCTCTCTCTTACTTTCGCACTCTTTCTCTCTTACTCTCGCGCTCTTTCTTCTCTTCTCTCTTACACTCGCGCTCTTTCTTCTCTTCTCTCTCTTACACTCGCGCTCTTTCTTCTCTCTTTTCACTCTCACGTTCTTCTCTTCCTCTTGCGCTTTTTTTTCTTTCTCTCGTGTTCTTTTTTCTTCTTTTCCTCTCTCTTACTCTCACGCTCTTTCACTCTTGCACTCTTTCTTCTCTAATCTCTTTCGCGCTTTCTTTCACTGTTGCGCTCTTTCTTCGCTTACTTTCTCTCACTCTCGCACTTTCACTCTCGCGCTCTTTCTTCTCACTGTTACTCTCGCACTTCTCTTTTACTCTCGCACTCTTTCTTCTTTTTTCTTTTTTACTCTCGCGCTCTTTCTTCTCACTGTTACTCTCGCACTTCTCTCTTTTACTCTCGCACTTTCTTCTCTCTACTCTCACGCTCTTTCTTCTCTCTCTTTCACGCTCATTCTTCTCTTTCTCTCGTGCTCTTCTCTCTCTTACTCTCGCGCTCTTTCTTCTCTTCTCTGTCTTACTCTCGCGCTCTTCTCACTGTTACTCTCGCTCTTCTCTCTTTTACTATTGCGCTCTTTCTTCTCTTCTCACTCTTACTATCGCGCTCTTTCTTCTTCTCTCTCTTACACTCACGCTCTTTCTTCTCTCTTTCACTCTCACGTTCTTCTCTTCCTCTTGCGCTTTTTCTTTTCTCGTGTTCTTTTTTCTTCTCTTCCCCTCTCTTACTCTCACGCTCTTTCACTCTTGCACTCTTTCTTCTCTAATCTCTTTCGCGCTTTCTTTCACTGTCGCGCTCTTTCTTTGCTTACTTTCTCTCACTCTCGCACTTTCTTCTCTTCCTCTCCTCTTGTGTTCTTTTTCTCTCTTCTTGCGCTCTTTCTTCTCTTTCACTCACGCTCTTTCTTCTCTCGCATTTTTTCTTTCTCTTGTGTTCTTTTTTCTGTTCTTCTCTCTTTCACTCTAGCGCTCTTTTGCGCTCGCGCTCTTTCTTTTCTTACTTTCTCTCACTCTCGCACTTTCTTTCACTATCGCGCTATTTCTTCTCTTCGCCTCTCTCTTACTCTCGTGCTCTTTCTTCTCTTCCTCTCTCTCTTTTGCTCTCGCGCTCTTTTTTTTCTTCTGACACACTCGTCTGTCTCGCTGTGCTTTTGCTCGCCTCTCTCTTCTCTCCTAATGAGCAAAAGCTCCTGCTGTAGAATTGTTTTCTTACGTCTCTCTCTCTCTCTCTCTCTCGCTCTCTCTCTTTCTCAGGAGAGCTGATGTCTCCGGTGTGCGTGGACGTGATGGAGGAAGGTGCCACGGCCGACGAGGGCGCCACCGCCTCCTCCTCCTCTTCCTCGGGGGCGGCGGCGGCGGACTCGGACGACTCCCTCCCTCAGCCGACGCCGCTCGGGGCGGCGGCGGCGGACTCGTACACTGCCGCTCCCTCGCCGACGCCGCTCACGCTGGTTGAGACAATGAGGAGCCGTTAGGCCCCGATCTCATCGCAGGTACTCCCGGGAGTTCCTCCGCTTTCCAAAGTGCGTTGGGTAATCACGTCCTCACACACACACACACACACACACACACACACACAGAACATATACAGGACAAGACCTTTGCTCAGAGTTCCGTTAGAGTTGTGCTCTTCTCTGTTGTGGAGGTTGTGTCTCCTGGGCTTGTGTTCTGCTGCATGCATTTTGATCACCATTGTTTGTTTGGATCGGGGGCTTTCAGGAGCCTGAGCTAAGAGTCCAATGAGCAATAAGATCAACATGCAGTGTGGCGAACTGTGCCCTGGGGACGCGTCCCAAACGCCGGCCTGCCTTCACACTAGCTTCTGACGGACTACATTTCCCAAATCGAGCCCAGGAGAGTATCGATATCGACTCGTACCCTTACACAACCGTTAAAGCACTTCTATTAATCTACAGTTGGACTAAATCATTAATATAAGTCTGGAATACAGGGTGCATTTATTGAGTAATGTGATATGATTATTGCGCAGCCACGTCTTTTCCTCAGCGACCTTTCCCAGCCACGTGACTCCCTACACGTGCGGCAGCGTCCCAAATCGGGCACGGGAGAGTGTCAATAGAGAAACGTAGTCTTAAACGTGATTAAAGCACTTGTATTAAAATACGGTTTGACTTTAAAGCTTAAACTACATTACTATAAAGCTTTTTCTAATAAAGTATTGAATACCTTGTAAAACTTATGGAATAATGTTAAGAAAGTGAAAAACACAACGATTATTGCCCAAGGCTTTTCCTTACTACATTTCCCAGATGCGCGGGTCCCTACGTATGCGGCAGCGTCCCACATCAAGTAACAGTACAGAAACGTAGCCTTAAACACGATGAAAATACTTCTTTTAAACTACGGCTTGTCTGCAAAGCTTGAACTGCGTTACTATGAAGCTTATTTTGTAATAATGTATTGAAAGTTTAAAACGAAACGATTATCGCTCGATCAGCAGCAGCGTCCCAAATCGAGCACAGGAGCATATTGGTAGAGAAACGTAGCCTTAAACACAATTAAAGCACCTACTCAAAATCATCACAAAGCTCATTTTGTGACAAAGCATCGAATATTGCGTGATTTATTAGGTAAGGTATTGAAAGTGAACAAGCACGGCTTTTCCTCGCTACATCTCCTGCCCTTTACGTTTGTTGTCGGATTTTCCATCGTAAGACTTTTCCCCCCTGCCTCGTGCCCCCCGCGACCGAACAGGAAGCAGTGTGAAGGCAGGGTGAGGCACGAGCCGATACATTTTAGGCGTTTGCCTCCCGTTAGGAAGCCGTACTCACTGAAGGTACATTTGTTAGCACGAGCTGTTGAGCTTCTGAGACCCTGTGGTCAGGATGGTGAGTTGTTTGCTGCTGTAACCGCTTTCCTTGATGCTGAGAGTAAGGGAGGCTCCGGCCGTGTCTGAGGGCTCAGGTGAGCGAGGCGAAGCCCCGCCGGTTGAAACCTTGAAGGAAACGTGGCCTTAAAATTGCCCAGTAACTTGCTAGAGGAGGCCGTGTGTGTTGCTCTTTAGTGTGCTTGCTTGGCAATATTAAAGCTCTTTTCGTTGCCCAAAGGTGCCCCACCACTGTCATCTTTGGAAAAAGATAAAGACATAGACTTTGACTTGCTACAGGACCTGATGGATGTTGATATTGATCCTTTAGATATTGATTTGGAAAAAGATCCGCTCGCCGCCAAAGTCTTTAAGGTACGGTGTTTGCATGCTTCTTCTTTTCTTTTTCCACCCTTGTTGTTATTCTGCCTGCTGCTCCGTCTCTTCCTGTCCATTTTCCTTCTTATCCTCTTCATCCCTGCTCATGGTTCATTCATGAAAATGTGATAGTATTTTTTTTTAAAGCTTATTTTGCCTGTGTTAGTCTTTCATTGCTCTTTTTTATTTGCTCTCCTCTTTTTGTTCACTTTAATTCATGTTTCATCGTGATTAGAGATGCACCGAAATGTGGGTGACTGAAAATTGTTGGCCTCGTGGAGGAGCTTTTCCATACTTCTTGGAACTGTTGGAGACTTTCTTTTCACGCTGCCAAAAGTATTTGGACACATCCCCAACCACAGCCAAACGTATTGGGACATGCCCCCCACAGACATGGTCAAAAGCATTTGGACATCCCCAACCGAGGCCAAAAGTATTTTGACACGCCCCCAAACGCTGCCAAAAGTTGAGACACGCCCCCCCCAAACATGACCAGAAGTATTTAGACACATCCCAAATGCTGCCAAAAGTATTGGGACTCGCCCCAACACGTATCCGACAGCATTTAGACGCGAAAGTATTGGGATACGCCCCCGCGCGCAGCCAAAAGTATTCCAACATGCCCCCGTGCCTGGCCAAAAGTGGTTAATGGTTGTCTTTTCTATACTTCTTGGAACTGTTGGAGACTGGATTTTCACACCCCCACACATGGTCAAAAGCATTTGGACGTCCCCAACCACAGCCAAAACGTATTTGGACACATCCCCAACCAAGGCCAAAAGTATTTGGACACACCCCCAAACGCTGCCAAAAGTAGACATGCTCCCCCAAACACGGCCAAAAGTATTGAGACACGTCCCAAATGCTGCAAAAGTATTGGGACTCTCCCCACCACACGTGGCCAAAAACATTTAGACGATGGCCAAAAGTGGTTAATGCTCGTCTTCTCCATACTTTTTGGAGCTGTAGGAGACTGCATTTTTATAGGGAATTTTATAGCTCCTACTTGAGCGTTTGCTCCTGGCACATAGGAGCCCCGGGCGACACGAGTGACGCATGATTGGCATAAATGTACGCCGATAGCCTCGGGAAACAAAAACACGCGCGGACCGAGAGAAGTCGATGTTTTGCGTGCCTGTCCTGTGCCGCTCGCTTTGAATGGAAACAAACCACATGTTGGTCTTTTTCGGCCAAGAATTTTCTGTCTCGCTTTCGGTGCTTCCTTGTGTTAGACCTGAGACTGATTTGCCTCGTGTGTTACATGTGCGTCCCCCCGCCAGCCCATCAGCAGCACCTGGTATGATTACTGGGGCACCGACTATGGGACGTACAGTTATAACCCGTACATAGGAGGGGCGGGAATCCCGGTGGCCAAACCTCCGGCGACAGTGGAGAAGCCCAGCTCTCAGAGCCTCTCCGTTTCCGTCTCACAAGGTAGGAAAAGTGGAGGTGAACCCATCGGTTATCTGGTACGGGTTTAGTTTCTGTCCGCTGACCTGTCCTGTCCTGTCTTGTCCCGTTCAGCTCTGGACGCCCGGCTGGAGGTGGGGCTGGAGCAACAGGCCGAGCTCATGCTCAAAATGATGGCCACACTGGAAGCTGACGCCATCTTGCAGGCTCTCACCTCCAACCTGCCCGCAGGTACACACACACACACGCGCGCACACACACACACACACGTTTATAAAAGTTGTTCAGTGGTTTGTTAGGTATAATTACGTAATGCGTATTAAGACATTTCTTCTCGCAGTTTCGCAGCCTACTAATGGTACAGATGACTCTCTGCTGCGGGCGCTCCACGGTTCTCCACCAGGGGGCAGCGTGGCGGTTCAGCCCTCCTCCATTCCCATGCTGAGCGCCTGCTTCAACAAGCTCTTCTCCATGCTGCAGGTGCACCATGTGCAGGTACGGATCGGCTGCTCGACACTCATGCACAACCCCAAAGGTATTTAGACACGGCCAAAAGTATTGGGACACGCAGCCAAAAGTATTTGGACACGCCCCCACATGCGGCCAAAAGTATTGAGACACGCCCCCACACGCGGCCAAAGGTTTTGGGACACGCCCCAACCACAGCCAAATTTATTGGGACATGCCCCCCACATGAGACGTTCCCAACCACTGCCAAAAGTTGAGACACGCCTCCCCCAAACGCGACCAAAAGTATTTAGTCATGCCCCAAACACTGCCAAAAGTATTAGGACACGCCCCACCACACACACGCCCAAAAGCATTTGGACACCCCCAAATGCTGCCAAAAGTTGAGACACGCCCCCACACGTGGCGAAAAGCATTGGGACACGCCCCCACGCTGACAAAAGTATCTGGACACGCCCCCGACCTCGGCCAAAAGTATTGGTACACGGCCCCGCACGCGGCCAAAAGTATTTAGACACGCCCCAAATGCGGCCAAAAGTATTGAGACATATGCCATATTGTTTCCGTGTTGCCACATTTCAAGCACTGTTGTAGTTCCTTCAGGAAATACAGATCTAGATAATAATATAATAATTTTAGACTCTATATTATTTAACGTTATATTTCGGAAAAGATCTGATGAAATACTATTGTTTATTAATATGTACATATGTAAAAATATATGAGGAATGATAACGACTGTATAGTGAATGTAAAAAGTAATTAATTTTTTCCCGTTTTCTACTTTTTATTCTTATATGATGAAAAAATATTTTAATCTGGTCTCGACTCGGACTGGGCTCTAGCGCTCTTGACTACAACATTACCAAATACTGACCCATTTGGGCCCCTGAGTAGGGCTCTTAATTGTAATTCTGAGTAATGAGTTGGACGTTGACTGGCCGAGGGCGTCTGCTGACTGCTGTAAGCGTAAAATGTAAATGAGATTTGTGTTTGTGTGTGCAGTTGGAGTCTCTGCTCCAGCTCTGGCTCACTCTCAGTCTGAACTCTTCCTCTGGCTCGGAGGAGAGCGGCTCCGACATCTTCCTGTTCAACGCCAGCAGAGTTCCCACAATCCCCCTCAACCAAGGTCAGAAATGCTTACCCTGATGCCGCTGCACTGTCCCACCAGCACGGGCTGATCATTCTGAGGTCATGGACAATCACCCACTTCATTAAATGTGCTCTCATTTATTTTGTGTGTGTTATCCAGCCTCCATCAGCAGTTTCCTGTCCGTTCTGGCCTGGTACCCCAACACGTCTCTTCGTACCTGGTGCTTGGTGCTGCACAGCCTCACACTCATGACCAACATGCCTTCTAGTGGTGAGAGTTTCTCAGAGTGAATCCGATAAGTGCCGAAATCTGCTCCGAACCAGCCAGCAATCTCAGAAATGTGATGTAAACGGCAAACCTATTGTCAGTTTATTAAATATTTGTCCTCTGCTTTGCGATTGCTGTCGCAGTCAGGGTTGCCAGATCCCGCATGAGCAGAGCAGCGCCGAGGGGACTAAGCATTTTGTTTTTCACTTTCAGTACACGATTTAAGAAATGACCTGATATTAAACACTCTTATAAAGTCGCTGTAAGTGTTTGAAGCAGGTTTTCGATACGTTCCACTTTTAGCATACTTATTTAAATTATTGTAGTTTTAAGTATGCTCTCTCTACATATTTATCTGGGTTCTATTTATATTACTGTCAACGTCTTAATTTTATAATTTGGTTCATTCCTACCTGTAACATCTAAGCCGTCCAAGGAGGTCGGGTCTCTTTTTTGAGTCTTGGTTCCCCTGAGGTTTCTTCCTTATAACGTTTAGGGATTTTCCTTGGCACTGTCGCCCTAGGTTTTCTCAGTTTGGGCTTAGATGTGTAATAGAAAATTGTGAAGCTGCTTTGAAAAAGAGCTATAGTGATAAATCTGAGAAACCCCCCAAAAACCTGCAAACTGCAACTGGGTTGCCAATATTTGTAAGAGACATGATAGAAAATGAGCCCAAAGTTGCTTAGAATGAGCAAACCTGGCAACTAGCTGCTCAGACTGAGAAGCCCAGGGGGACGCATCTTATTCTAGATCGGAGTATGCTGTATCCGGAATGCACAAGTCCGTTTTAAGATCCTTAGTGTTCTAAGTAGACTCTGAGATCTTGGTGCGTGTTTTCCAGCCTCCAGCGGCGGTTTGGGCGCGCAGGAGAGCACGGCGCAGCAGATGGTATCGGATCCCACGCTGGTCCACGTGCTCGTACGCTTCCTGTCCGGCAGTAACCCGCACGGGACCAGCCAGCACAGCTCACAGGTAGGGGGCGCCCGAGGTGTACGGTTTTTATCCAGATTCAGAAGCGCTGGGGCTCTGCAATGTGACCTTGCGTCTGCGCAGGTGGGTCCGACCGCAACCCAAGCTATGCAAGAGTTCCTGACGCGGCTGCAGGTGCACCTCTCGTCGAGCTGTCCGCAGATGTTCAGCGAGTTCCTGCTCAAGCTGGCGCACATCCTGTCCACCGAGCGGTACGAAGTCCCACCGATCCGGGCCTTCTGATGGGTGGAGGTCGGAGGACTTGTTCACTGATTCTCTCCTGTCTGTCGTTTGCGCTCAGGGGGCCGTTCCATTCGGGACAGGGCCCGCTGGACGCTCAGGTCAAGCTCCTGGAGTTCACGCTGGAGCAGAACTTCGAGGCGGTGTCGGTCACCACCATCACGGCCGTCATCGAGTCCGTCACCTTCCTGGTCCATCACTACATCACGTGCTCGGAGAAGGTGGTCTCGCGGAGCGGCTCTGATGGCTCGGTGTGCGCCCGCGCCTGCTTCGGCGGCCTCTTCGCCAACATCATCCGCCCGGGCGACGCCAAGGCGGCGTGCGGCGAGACCACGCGTGACCAGCTCATGTTTGATCTGCTCAAGCTGGTCAACGCCCTCGTCACGCTGCCCCTGTCCGGCGACCGCGAGTACAGCGGCCGCTTGAGCTCCAACAGCGTCTCGGATGAGGAGAAAGTGTGCGGAGGCAAGGAAGGCGGGGCCTCAGGTCACGCCTCCAATCAGGGAGCGGCGGTGGGCGTGGCGGACCTGGTGCTGGCCAATCAGCAGATCATGAGTCAGATCCTTTCGGCCCTGGGCCAGTGCAACAGCAGCGCCATGGCCATGATTATCGGTACGGACCGTCTTACAGCGTCCCAAATCACAACCATATTCACTCTAAAGGGCACCTGAACGCTGCTGTGGCTGTGCTCCCAAACCTTACATCTGTTATGGTTGTGTCCCAAACCACTCACCCTCACCATTTTCAGTCGTCTTTGATCACAACAGTTGGTCCACTGTGGGTGTGTCCCAATCCACACACCCTTTACACTATGTAGTGTACATAGACGTCTTTTTAGTTTGCTCTGGCCGTGTCCAAATCCACACACCCTATTCACTATGTAGTGTACATGGACATCTTTTTAGTCCACTCTGGCAGTGTCCCAATCCACACACCCTTTTCACTATGTAGTGTACATGGGCGTCTTTTTAGTCCGCTCTGGCCGTGTCCCAATCCACACACCCTATTCACTATGTAGTGTACATGGACATCTTTTTAGTCCACTCTGGCTGTGTCCCAATTCGCACATCCAATTCATGTAGTGTGCGTAGAGTCCTTTTCTAAAGTCATTCGTGGATGTGTCTCAAATCAAACACCCTGTTCACTATGTAGTGGTCATGGATGTCTTTTCAGTCCATGTGGACATGTCCCAATTCACACAACCTATTCACTATGTAGTGTACATTGAATCCATTTCTAAAATTCGTTTTGGATGTGTCCAAAACCACACACACTGCTCCAGATGTAGTGTACATAGAATCTCCCTTTCTAAAGGGAGCTGTGGATGTATCCCAAGTCACACACCCTGTCCACTATGTAGCGTACATGGATGTCTTTTTAGTCCACTCTGGTCGTGTTTCAATCCACACACGCACATATAATTCTTTTCTTAAGTCCATCATGGACTTGTCACACTCTCTGTTCACCATGTACTGTACATGGACATCTGTTGTATTTTGTTATGGACGTGTTTCAAACTACACAGCGCATTCACTATATAGTGCACTTCAACACGTCGATCAGCCCACTCTGGACATGTCCCAAAACCACAGCCTATTCACTTCTTAGATTCATTGTGGATGTGTCCCAACCTACATAACCTGTTCACCATGTAGTGTACATAGACACATTTGCTAATCCATTGTGGGCATGTCCCAATCCACACACCCTATTCAGGGTGTAGTGCACATAGCATCCCTTTCTAAAGTCAGTCGTGGATGTGGCCCAAATCACACACCCTCCATTAAATGCCTTGATAAGCCTACTCTGGGCTTGTCTCAAACCACACACACCCTATTCACTATGTAGTGCACATAAACACAAAAGTCAGTGCACTTTGCATGTGTCCCAAATCACACCCTGTTAAGTATATTGTGTTTGACACCTTTATAGTCTGTTAGGGGCA
Source organism: Ancistrus triradiatus (assembly GCA_025084515.1). Classification (NCBI taxonomy): domain Eukaryota; kingdom Metazoa; phylum Chordata; class Actinopteri; order Siluriformes; family Loricariidae; genus Ancistrus; species Ancistrus triradiatus. Next base: position 14,226 of record JAJAGP010003626.1, read on the forward strand.
TGTCTCAAACTACACAGCACATTCACTTTATTTGTAGTGCACTTCCAACGATTTGATCAGCCCACTCCGGACTTGTTCCAAACCACAACCTGTTCACTTCTCACATGTATTATTTATGGGTCCGAAAATACACACCATATTTGCTTTATAGGCCACACGGAAAAAGCGAGCAGTGCACTCTGGACATGTCCCAAATCACACAAACTATTCACTATATAGTGCACATAAACTCCATGATAGGCCCGGTGTGGACGTGTCTCAAACCACACCATATTTATCCACACCATAACCACAGTCCACTCTGGACGTGTCCCAGTTTCACACACTGTTTGCTATGTAGGGTACATAAATAAAATCATCAGATGATGTTAGATGTGACCCAAACCACACCTCATATTCAATCTAAAGGCCACATGAACGCCTTCAGCGTCCCAAACCACACATCCTGTCGAGTGTAGAAGCCTTTAAAACGTATTTTTTGGCTCGAGGTCATCGTGCCCATATCACAGATGCATTTTCTTGCTGTGACCCCCTGTCTTCATTCAGGTGCAAGCGGGCTCCATCTGACCAAGCACGAGAATTTCCACGGGGGCTTGGATGCCATCTCTGTGGGCGATGGTCTGTTCACCATCCTCACCACGCTGAGCAAGAGGGCCACGTCGGTGCAGGTCATGCTGCAGCCCATCCTCACCTACATGGCCTGCGGCTACATGGGGAGACAGGTGAGCTGGGTCGAGTGAGACGTCTGCTCTGGCTCTGCTCAAACCTTCTGATTGTGACTGTGCTTTGATGTGCAGGGCTCTCTGTCCACGTGCCAGCTGTCCGAGCCTCTGCTCTGGTTCATCCTGAGGGTGCTGGACACCAGCGAGGCGCTGAAAGCCTTCCATGACATGGGTACACACACACACACTCACACGCACACACACGCACTGAGGGTTTGAATTCAGAAGGCTAGATGAACCAGAGCGTGCCTGGTTTGTGCAGGTGGAGTTCAGCTCATCTGTAACAACATGGTAACCAGCACTCGGGCCATAGTGAACACGGCACGCAGCATGGTCTCCACCATCATGAAGTTTCTGGACTCGGGACCGGGCAAAGCAGCCGACGGCAGCCTGAAGGCACGTGTCCTGGCCTCGGAGCCTGAAAACGCGGAGGGTCTGCACAACTTCGCACCTCTCGGTAAGCTTCCTTACGTCTGGGCCTCAAAGTTTTTATCTGTGGTGTAAATGCCTATAAACACTGTTACCTGTTCCCGTGGCTCCCTCAGGAACGATAACGTCGAGCAGTCCGACGGCTCAGCCGGCCGAGGTCCTGCTCCAGGCCACGCCCCCTCACCGACGAGCTCGGTCTGCAGCCTGGTCCTACATCTTCCTCCCTGAAGAAGCCTGGTGTGACCTGACCATCCACCTCCCTGCTGCAGTGCTGCTCAAGGAACTGCACATCCAGCCTCACCTGGCCTCGCTCGCCAGTGAGAGACAGACACACACACACACACACACACACACACACACACACGTAGTTATGGGTGTGTGTGCATGTATGCATATATTTATATATGTGTATATTTATTTATGTACACACATGCATGCTGCAGACTTGAGAGTAGATAAAATATTTAGGGTTTATTTAATAAAAATGGGTTTTAATGAATTGCGGAAAATGTATAGGCTTTGAATTAATTTGTAATTAAATATATAGATTTTAATAAGTTTATAAATGTAATGTATTTAATATATATAATATAAATATTTCATTTAATAAAATATGTGGGGTTTAATGAGTTTAGTGGAACTAATAGGTTTTAAATAATTTCAGTATAATACTATATGTAAGTAATAGTTCATTTAAAAATGCTAAATATATGTTTTAATTTTGTATGCTATATGTATATGTACTGTATGTAATTAATTTAATTGAATATATAATTTAATTAGATAAAATTTATGGAATTGAATAAATGTATTAAAATATGTAAAATAAAAAAAGATTTTTAAATTATAGGATTCAAGTAATTTAGAAAAATGTATAGAATTGAATCAAATTAAATCCTGTGTATTTTATTTAATTAAATTCTATATGTGACTAATTTAATTACATGATGTATTTACTAAATTAAATCCCATAAATTTGAGTAATTGATGTAACTAAATACTTCATATTTTCTTTAATTAATTAAATTATAAATTATATATATATTTTACTAACATAATTAAACCATGTATCTTATTAAATTAATTCAATTATAAATGTGATTGATTTAATTGAAGCATTTTTTACTAAATTAAATCCTATATATTTTATTTATTAAAAGGCATGTAAATTCAGTAGAATTAAGTTAGTAATTTATATAGAGTCTAATTAACTAAATAAAATAAAGTATTTAATTTCGTAAACTGTATAGGATTTATTGAGTTTAGTAAAAAAAAAAAAAAAAAAAAAAAAAAGATATATATATATATAGAGAGAGAAAGAGAGAGAGAGAGCGAGGATTGAATTAATTTAAAATAATACAGTGTATCAGTTATAATTAAAAATGTTTTAATTTTGTATACTAAATGTATGTAATTACTTTAATTGAATATATAATTTAATTAAATCAAATTTATGGAATTTAAGAAATCTACTAAAATATTGGATTTAATTTGATTAAATTTATAGGATTTAATTAATTTAGTAAAATTTATTGGATTTAATTTAGTAAAATACAGGATTGAATTAAAATACATAGTATTTAATTAAATTTTGTATATTTGACTAAAATGAAATTCATAGGATTTAAGTAATTTAGAAAAATATAGAATTGAGTTAAATTAAATCCTGTATATTTTATTTAATTCAATTCTATATATTTAACTAAATTAATTACATGATATATTTACTAATTCAGTCCCATAAATTTGACTAATTTATGTAACTAAACCTTTCATATTTTATTTAAATAATTAAATTCTATGTTTTACTTACATAATTAAACCGTTTTACTAAATTAATTAAGTTCTATACATTTGAGTAATTTAATAAATCCTTTCCTTTTTACTAAATTAAATCCTATATATTTTATTTGGTAAAATGTATGTAAATGTAGTAGAATTAAGTCAGTAATTTATATTAAGTATTTGATTTAGTAAAATGTATAGGATTTAGTAATTTATTTATATATATATATATATGTGTGTGGTGTGTGTGTGGTGTTTGTGTGTTTGTGTGTGTATATAGATTAATCCATTGATAATTTACATAATATAATTTAATTAAGAATTAATTTAAAATAATACAATGTATCAGTTATTATTCTGGAATTTGTAAAAGTGAAATCTGGTTGGTAAATTGTGAATCTAAGTTTTAATCCACGTATAACGTCTCGACGTCTCTCGTTTGCTCCTCCGCGTGCCCGTCCTCCGTCTCGGTGGAGATCTTGTCGGATGGAGTCAACATGCTCCCTCTGTGGCCACTCCCGGGGTCACCGCGGCCCTCACCTACATTAAGATCCAGCTGGTCCGGGCCGAGGTGGCCTCGGCCGTGTGCGTGCGGCTGCACCCGGCCCTCGGGATGCCAGCACTCCTCGGCCTCCTCGCAGATCAACTGCTCTCGCCCTGACCGCCTCGGGAGCACGTCCTTTCGGCTACCGTCAACAACCCCTTTCCTTCCCTCGAGGACCAGGTCTCCAAAACCAGGTAGGGTCACGACGGCTCGGGGGCGCTGTGTTACAGCCCCTGTCCTCAGTGTCCTTAAGTCCAGTGCAGTTACAGATAAAGAAGCTGCCTTTCTCTACCCCTGTCCCCTCAGCATCGGCTGGCTGCGGCTGCTGCACCACTGCGTGACTCACGTCTCCGACCTGGAGGCCATGATGGCGAGCGCGGCGGCGCAGACGGCCAACCTGCTGCAGACCTGCGCGGCGCTGCTCATGTCGCCGTACTGCGGCATGCACTCGCCCAACATCGAGGCCGTGCTCGTCAAGATCGGCCTCCAGTCCACGCGCATCGGCCTCAAGCTCATCCACATCCTGCTGCGCAACTGCGCCGCCTCTGGGACCGACCTGACCAGTAAGAGCCGAGCTTTTCTTTGTGTGCGTGAAAACAAATTGGTCGGCTTTGTGTGTTAAAGGCGCCGAGCGTGATCATGGAAATCGAAGAAAGAGAGCTGGATTTTAATCCAGTAATTGGATTACTCGGAGCATGTATGCCAATTACCGGATTTCTTAACCAAAGGCGTGAAGTTCAAAAGTTTAATATTAAATTATCAAAGTATTCATTTTCTCCAGTATATACCGCGTCTTGGTCTCCACCAAGCCGTTTCATCGGCTTTCATTCCGTGGCGGTTTTAATTTTGGGGTTGCCAGATCCAGCGACAAAAAAACATCAATGGAAAAAGAGGCCAACTAAAGCCACGTCTTTAGAATATGCAGACCTGGTACCCGTTGAGGAAGGCTAGCCCAGACGCGCAGACTGAAAACACCGACTAAAATCGGGTGCACATGCTCCGAGTAATCCGATTACTGGAGTAAAATCCAGCTCTCTTTATGGGATTTCTTAATCTGATTTCTATTTGATATGCCGTTTACATGACGGCCTGAATACTAAGATCACTGCATAAGTCCGACTAAGTGCATGTAAAGCACTCATTGTTGCCAGGTCCACCTATTCAAAAGATTTGGCTGTGTTTGGCCTCTCTTTCCCTTGACTTTAGTGGGGGGTTTTTTCCTCCCGGGATCTGGCAACCCCGGAATTGAACGCGCCACGGAATTAAAGGCGGCGCAAAGGGCTTTGTGGAGATCTTAATATTAAATCTTGAAGTTTATATCACATTTATGTGAGATTATCGGCTGGTTGCCAAGTAGAAATGCGGATTACTGACAGAATCTGAGTTTTTACACTTGGCGCAGTCAGTGTGCGAAAGGAATAAAGAATGCTCCGGGACGCCCTGGGTGACGGGTGTAAGAGCCTAAGTAACGTGTCTTTCTGTGGCAGATCTGAACAGCCCACTGCTTTTCGGGAGGCTGAACGGCCTCTCTTCGGACTCCACCATAGACATCCTGTACCAGCTGGGCACCACACAGGACCCGGGCACTAAGGACAGGTGAGCTGCGTCGTTGTAGTGTGGCCAGACGTTTATTTGTAATTGTGTTGATAAGTGTGTGTGTGTGTGTGTGCGTGTGCAGGATCCAGGCTCTGCTGCAGTGGGTCTACGACTCGTCTCGGGTAGCGGCGCTCAAGCAGAACTGCCCGTCCGGCATCATGGGGCCGGCGGCATCCCAGGCGCGCGAGTACGGCCTCCTGATGCCGTCGCCCTCGCACCTGCACTGCGTGGCCGCCATCCTGTGGCACAGCTACGAGCTCCCGGTGGACTACGATCTCCCCGCGCTGCTCAGCCGAGAGCTGTTCGAGTAAGCGCTCACTATAGTGAATGTTCAGATAGCGAGGACCCTAGGTCCATTGTTGCTTCGGTGTCCCGTTCCTCACTTGTACTACCCTGTGTGTGTGTAACTGCCTGTGAGGTTTTATCCACAAGGGGGAGCTAGTGATTGAGGTCGCTGCAAGGGTTCGACATGAAACAGTGTTTGTGTCTCTGCAGGCTGCTGTATAACTGGTCCATGTCGCTGCCTTGTAACATGGTGCTGAAGAAGGCCGTGGACAGCCTGCTCTGCTCCATGTGCCACATCCACCCGTGCTACTTCGCCCTGCTCATGTCCTGGATGGGGCTCGGCGCCCAGTCCATGACAGATGACGGCAAGAAGCAGCACGAGCTCAACAGCGGCGCCTCGCTCACCGACGACTCCAAGCTCCTCCCTCCCTTCCCGGTTTCGCTCAGCGAGTGCCAGCTGGCCACCCTGGCCTCGGCGTCCCAGTCCCCCGGTGCCATCCGGCAGCTCCTCGACTCGGGCCTTCCCGCCCTCTTGGTCCGCAGCCTGGCCAACTTCTGCTGCCATCTCTTAGCCAGCGCCGACCTCCCCATGCCCGCGTGGCACTCCGAGCGGCGCCATCATCACTCGTCCTCGTCTTCACCCTCACTCTCGCCGGACCTGGCCGCCCCCGTGCTGCGGTTCCTGACCGAGGTCGGGAACAGCCACGCCATGAAGGACTGGCTCGGCGGACCCGAGGTCAATCCGCTTTGGACCTCGCTGCTCTTCCTGCTGTGCCACTCCAGCGCCAGTGGCGCCGCCAACGCCGGCCCCGGCACCGGTGCCGGCGGGACCAGGTTTTACTCGCACTGTTCGAACGGAGGGAGGAGTAACAGCCTGAGCACGCAGCAGAGGACGGCCATCGAGAACGCCACCGTGGCCTTTTTCCTCCAGTGCATCTCCTGCCATCCCAGCAATCAAAGACTCATGGCACAGGTGCGTGTGATTTTTAAAGATTTGGCGCTCGTAGCTTTCTCGGACGAGTCGCGTTAACTTTTTCTTATGCAGGCGAGACCAAACAGCACTTCAGCTCCCTCTGGTGGGGCTTCAACTGTAGTATTTGTTGAATTATTACTTTACAAACATTTCACCACCCCTGGATTCCAAATAATGAATCCATGATGTGATTTTCTTACTTTGTTATTGTTTCTGAAGTCTAAACAAAGAGATTTAAATGCGTGTGGCGCCCTCTGGTGTCGAAAGAATGCAGTTGCATCAGATAATGGGCGTAATAAAACGAATCGACGCTGTTTTTAAAATTTTGCTTAGCCTGTTACTATGCTGTTTACATAACAGCACTTCAGCACCCCCTGCTGGTGAATTCGGCTGTAGTATTTAAATTATTAAATTATTAGAAGCTTTAGAAGAATTTCACCGGCCCCAGATTCCTACAGAGTTCACAATTTGATTTTCGTACGATTTTTTTCTTCTTCTAAAGTGTAAACATTGCAAAACGATGCGCATTGTCTCGAATACGTTTTTAAATCAAGAAGTCTTCTGAAATTACAAGAAATGACTTAAAACAGCGGTTTAAAATTGTAAAATGTGTTTTCTTTTTGTTTCAAAACGTCAACAAAAACAATCGTTAATCTGCAGCAGAGATGTAAATGCGTGGGAGCTTGACGCCCTCTGGTGTTGAAACAATGCAGATGCATTAGGTTAATATCTTTTTAAAACCCGCACAGCAGCACCCCCTGCTGGTGCAAAGGGAAATTTAGCTTAGGCTGATATTATGCTGTTATAAAACCGTGCTTCAGCACCCCCTGCTGGTGCATTCTGTTATAATACAGGTATCGTTTTGTGAAACGGGACGTTGACTGGATGTTACTGTAGTCACTTTGGGATTTTTGCTGCGATATCTTATCTTTGTGCATTTTACAAAGGTAGAACAATAAGATGTATCGAGAGTGTCTTCTAAACGGCACTTCAGCGCCCCCTGCGGTTGAGTCTAGTTTTTAAAAGTTTTTTCTTTGCTGTGTCGGTTGCGTCTCTTATTTTATTATTTAAATGCTCAGAGTTCAGCCCTATTTTGTGTGTGTGTCGTGTCGTGCCGCAGGTTCTCTGTGAGCTGTTCCAGTCGGCTCCTCAGAGGGGGAACGTCCCGGTTTCGGGGAACATCTCCGGATTCGTGCGGCGCCTGTTCCTGCAGCTCATGCTGGAGGATGAGAAGGTTACAGTCTTCCTGCAGTCGCCGTGTCCCGTGAGTGATTTATGATACTGCTCCTAATTTTATATATCTCTAATTTACCAGTCTACATGGTATTATGTTTATTATATATTTATATAATTGTAATATGTGAATATACATGTTATATTGATTTATGAAACTTTTATCATTATTATTTATATTGAGTTATTTAGTGTCTGTTCATTAAACTATTACTATAAGCTTATTAATTTGAGCTTAGTTTAATTCTTACGTACATCATCGAGGCCACGCCTAGATCTATCTAACGAACTTCCATTCCGCGTTCTTGAGCTCTGTGTGTCGTGGCTTTAAGAGGTTTATCCGAATTTCTTCGTACATTACCGACAGACGGAGTCGACTTGCCCGAGCTTGTCAGATTCTGGGATTTGCCATGTGTTGTTGTTGAAAGGCCGGGAGCCGGTGTTGATCCTCGTCACAGTCGTCGGCCGCTCAAGTAAACACGCGTACGTGTGCCGCGGCCGCATCAAAAAGGTGTCAAAATCTCTTCCTTTTTATCCCGGCAGCTGTATAAAGGCAGGATAAACGCCACCAGTCATGTGATCCAGCACCCCATGTACGGCGCAGGCCACAAGTTCAGGAAGCTGCACCTGCCCATCTCGACCACGCTGGCTGAAGTGCTGGACCGCGTCTCTGGTAGGTTCCTGTTTCTCATTTAGGAACCGTGTTAGTGAGACGAGTTCTGATCCTGTATGTTCCCGCCAGACACGCCGAGCATCACGGCCAAGCTGCTGAACGAGCAGAAGGAGGACAAGGAGAAGAAGAACCACGAGGAGAAGGAGAAGATGAAGGCCGACAACGGCTTCCAGGATAACTACAGCGTGGTGGTGGCTTCAGGTCAGAAGGCGCTTCACGTGTGCAAAGGTCTACCGTGGTGTCGGTCCAAAACGGGGGCGGGGCTGAGGGTTAGGAGAAGAGCTTTGCCGGTTCGAAATAGCTTGGGGTTTAGGTGCAATAGTTAGCGTGCAAGGACAAGGTTTTAAGGGGTAGGGATGATGATTTACATTTATGTCATTTAGCAGACGCCCTTATCCAGAGCGACTTACAACTGACACGGTCCTACAATCCAAGCAATTCTGGGTTAAAGACCCAACAGTGGCAGCTTGGCAGAGGTGGGATTTGAACCCTGGTCCTTCTGGTCCATAGTCCAGCACCTTAACCACTAGGCTACCACATTCCCCATTTTTGAGGTGTAGAGATGATGTGATGTGGTTTAGGGTGTAGCTATGGGGTTTTGAGGTGTAGGAATGAGATTTTGGGTGTAACCATGAGGTTTAAGGGTGTGGGGATGAGGTTTTAAGGTGTAGAATTGAAGGTTAGGGTGTAGAGATGAGGATTTGAGGTGTAGGGACGAGGATGTGAGGTGTAGGGACGAGGTCTTAAGGTGTACGGGTGATGTGTAGGGACGAGGTTTTAAGGTGTAGAATTGAAGTTTAGGGTGTAGGGATGAGGATTTGAGGTGTAGGGACGAGGTCTTGAGGTGTAGGGACGAGGTCTTGAGGTGTAGGGACGAGGTCTTGAGGTGTAGGGACGAGGTCTTGAGGTGTAGGGACGAGGTCTTGAGGTGTAGGGACGAGGTCTTAAGGTGTACGGGTGATGTGTAGGGACAAGGTTTTGGGGTGTAGACTGGGACTGTGGTAGCTTGGTGGTTAAGGTACAGGACTATTGACCAGAAGGTCCAGGGTTCAAATCCCACTTCTGCCAAGCTGCCACTGTTGGGTCCTTGAGCAAGACCCTTAACCCACAATTGCTTGGATTGTAAGATTGTATCAACTGTAAGTCGCTCTGGATAAGGGCGTCTGCTAAATGCTGTAAATGTAAATGTGTAGGGACGAGGCTTTAGTGTGTAGGGACGAGGCTTTAGTGTGTAGGGACGAGGCTTTGGCGTGTAGGGACGAGGCTTTGGCGTGTAGGGACGAGGTTTTAGGGTGTAGGGATGAGGTGTTTGTGTGTCACCATGATGTTTTGGGCTGTAGGGATGATAGTTGGGGTGTAACCAAGAGGTTTTAAGGTGTAGCCATGAGGGGCCGGGACGAGGTTTAGGGAGTGTGGATGAGGTTTTTGAGCTGTAGAGAGGTTTTTAGGATGCAACCATGAGGTTTTCATGTGTAGAGATGACAGCTAGGGTGTAGTGACGAGGGTTGGGTATATGGGTCAGGGTTAAGATTAGGGTTTGAGTTTAGGGGGTAGGGTATAGGGATGAGGTTTAGGATTTAATGCTTTGTAGCAATATTTTATCTACATGAATACAGGATCAGTGGAAGGGCCTCACAAGTAATGGTCTGTGTGTGTGTGTGTGTGTGTGTGTGTGTGTGTGTGTGTGTGTGTGTGTGTGTGTGTGTGTGGTAGGTCTGAAGTCTCAGTCTAAACGAGCTCTGTCCACTCCTCCTCGTCCTCCGTCCCGAAGAGGACGAGTGCTCAGCGATAAACTGGCGTCATCTTCGGGAGTTGAGTCCTCCAAAACCATCAGCGTACCCGTCTTCCACCTTTACCATAAACTACTGCCAGGTACACACACACACACACACACACACAAAACAAAACAAAGAAAACGTGACCGACCTACCAAAACTCAGGTTCGTCTTACTTTTGTCTGCAGTGTGAACATTACTTTGGTTCTCCACCAGGGGGAGCTCTTGGATTGAATGTGTTATTGTTGAACTGAACTGAGAGCGTGTTTGCACTATGAAGCAAACGCGGGAATGAAACGTCCCCGTCTGTCTCCCAGGTCAGCCGTTGCCAGGGGAGATGACCTTGGCCCAGCTGTTGACCCTGCTGTACGAGCGCAAGCTTCCACAAGGCTACCGGTCCATCGACCTGACCGTCAAACTGGGCTCCAAAGTCATCTCCGACTCGGGCCTGTCCAAAACGGACTCGTTCAAACGCCTCCGCACCGAGAAAGGTAAACCGAATCGGCTAGCTCGCTGCTTCCACCCGGCCCTGGTCTCCTTTTACAAAGTAATGAATGCTAGAATGACGTGGTTAAAAGTGACCCGCCCCCCTGACCTAAGTTTGGGATTTGCTTTAATTCCCACCGTCAGTCTCTTTGGATTCGTCTCTCGTCAGCTTTGCATTTGTAGTATGGAATATTTGTTTGGATTTAGATACGTAGATCATATATATCATATCATATGTATGTATGTATGTGTGTGTGTGTATATATATATATATATATATATATATATATATATATATATACAGTACTATATATACAGTACTGTATATATATATATATATATATATATATATATATATATATATATATATAGTACTGTCCAAAAGGCTTAGTCCTCCATTAGATTAGATGTACTGTTGTGTTAGCAATGGAATAATGACCACACAAAAACAGCTTTATAGGCAGTCATGGTCTTTTTGGAAGGGTAGCAGCCTAGATGCCACTTTTTCATAAGGGGTACAGGGTGAAGAGGCTAAGAGGAATGTTATGTATGGTCATTATACCATTGCTGAAACAACAGAGCTCATGGTGGCTTAAGAGGTGTGTGTGTGTGTATATCCGATTCATGTCTGAATGACAGAAAACTAGTATGAGTGATCCCTTGCGACACCTGCTGACATAAAAGAGAATCGCAGGCACAAATGTCGGTAACGATTCCGATTCCGTTCTCAGGAATTGTTTCTGGTTTTATCAGCGATACAGAGCTAGGAATGACTATATCGTACAAGACCGGACTGTAGGAGATGTTTTCGTATTGGGTTTTAATTAGTGCTGTTTAAAATGGAACCCTGTTTGGGGGAAGTGGGAAAGTACGTTGCTCTGAAACGCTGCCTTAAAGCTGCCTAGCCGTTCGGTCTGAGCGCAGAGAGCGAGGGAAAGAGACGACGTAATTTCCTATTTCACCCTGAACTGGCCGAACCATCGATCTTCAGCCCTGTGACGCCGCATTAAAGCAGAACGATCAGTAAGAGCCGGGAGGAAGTCATTATTACTTTTCCAACTCGGGCACTCGGTGCTCCTTCACTGTGATGAATTTTTAATTGGAACGTTTAACGTTTCACCATTTGCTGCGGATGGTCGATTAAAAATGGCTCCTCGAATATATACTCGCTTCTCTTTTTCTCTCTTCATGAGTAACTCTGTTAATTTATCTCTTTGATTTTTTAAACATGTCTGACCTCACCAATGGAATATAAACTGTTGGCTCATTCACCGTCCCAACTCTCATCTTCTTCCTGCACGCGTGTGTGTGTGTGTGTGTGTGTGTGTGTGTGTGTGTGTGTGTGTGTGTGTTTAGAACACTGCGACATGCTCAGCGGCTGCACCGAGGACGAACTCATGACGCCGACGGACGAATGTCTGGACGTGGCGATCGACGAGTCCCTGCTCGAAACGAGCCCCATCCAGTCGCCCCTTCAGGTTTTCGCGGGCATGGGCGGGCTGGCGCTCATCGCAGAGAGGTTGCCCATGCTCTACCCCGACGTCATTCAGCAGGTGGGCTCAACGGCGTCCGCCATTAGAGTTCTCAAACGAGAACACGAGCAGAGTTCAGAGCTCTCACAGTCACCTTAGAGCTCCCGGATGATTAGAAGCACCAGTGAGTGCAGTCAGGGGGCAGTGAGACGCACAGCTGGGATTCTGTCACACCAATTAATTACAGCTGTTGGGCACATGCTCTGATTAGGTTTAATGAGATTTTGATTGTAATTGTTTCTGTGTTGCTGTGTGTCTCTCTTTGTGCGTCCCTCTTTGTATGCGTCTCCCTCTATTTGTGTGACTGTGTGTCTCTCATTGTTTCCCTTGTTGTCTGCGTGTCTCTCTTTGTGCGTCTCTCTCTCTGTCTCCCTCTTTGTTTGTGTGTGTGTCTCTCTGTGTGCCTGTCTCTATCTGCATGTCTGTCTCTGTGTGTGTTTCTCTCTTTCCTTGTCTCTCTCTCTGTCTCTGTGTCGCTTTCTTTATTTGTCTTTCTCTCCCTCTCTCTGTCCTCCTTTCTTTGTCTCTCTTTTTGGCTGTGTCTGTCTCGCTCTTTCTTTGTCTGTGTGTTTGTCCATTTTTGCCTCTCTCTCTCTCTCTCTCTCTCTCTCTCTCTCTCTCTCTCTCTCTCTCTCTCTCTCTCTCTCTCTCTCTCTCTCTGTGTGTGTGTGTGTGTGTGTGTGTGTGTGTGTGTGTGTGTGTGTGTGTGTGTGTGTGTGTCACTGTCTATGTCTGTGTATGTCTCTTTCTTTGTGTGTACCCCTTTCTTTCTCTCTCTCTTTCTCTCTCGTTCTCTGTCTCTCTCTCTGGGTTTCACTTTGTGTCTCTCTTTGTCTGTCTGTGTGTCTCTCTCTCTCTCTTTCTGTGTCTCTCTTTCTTTGTTTGTGTGTAACCCTTTGTTTGTCTCTCTTTTTCCTTGTCTCTCTTTCTTTTTGTGTCTCTGTCTGTCTGTCTCTCTGTCATTGTGTGTCTCTTTTTTTTGTCTGTGTCTCTCTCTCTGTCTGTCTCTCTCTTTGTCTCTCTTTTTCTTTGTGTCTGTCTCTTTCTGTCTCTCTGTGTGTCTCTGTTTTTGTCTGTGTCTCTCTTTCTTTGTCTGTGTGTGTCTCTGTCTCTGCCTGTGCTTGTTACTGTCCCGTTCTCTGTCTGCATCTGTGTGTGTTTCTGTGCTTATGTTTGTTTGTTTGTCTCCCTCTCTGTATGTGTGTGTGCGCGTGTGTTTCCCTGCAGGTGAGCACCCCTGTGGTGGCCTCTTCCACTCAGGAGAAGCCCAAAGACAGCGAGCAGTTTGAGTGGGTGACCATCGAGCAGTCGGGCGAGCTGGTGTACGAGGCGCCCGAGAGTGTCGCCACCGCAGAGGCGCAGCCGATCAAGTCGTCCGTCCAGACCACGTCGCCGATCCCCGCCCATTCGCTGGCCGCCTTCGGCCTGTTCCTGCGCCTGCCGGGCTACGCCGAGGTGCTGCTGAAGGAGAGGAAACACGCGCAGTGCCTGCTGCGCCTGGTGCTCGGGGTCACTGATGACGGAGAGGGAAGTGAGTGAGAAATGACTGTGCAATACAATCCAGGCAACTATGTGCTTATGATTGGTTAAAGGTAACCTCACCCCACTGGCTGGCCTGATGGTACGCATGTCCCTCTCTCACAGGTCACATCCTGCAGTCTCCATCGGCGAACGTCCTCCCCACGCTCCCCTTCCTGGTTCTGCGCTCCCTCTTTAGCTCCACCCCTCTCACCACGGACGACGGCGTACTCCTGCGGCGCATGGCTCTGGAGATCGGCGCCGTCCACCTCATCCTGGCCTGTTTGTCGGCGCTGAGCCACCACGCGCCGCGCGTACCCACCTCCAGCGCCAACCACTCTGAGGTACGCCCGCATCTGATCAGCTGATCACAGACTGCGCAGACTTGACCTCAACGTTAAACCTTAGAGTCGGGACTCAACTCGATTGAATTGGACTCTCAGACTCAACTTGGACTCGCACCTTAGAGACTTGACTCAGACTCGACTTGGACTCGCACGTTAGAGACTCAGACTCAGCTTGGACTCGCACCTTAGAGACTCAGACTCAACTTGGACTCGCGCCTTAGAGACTTGACTCTGACTCGACTTGGACTCGCACCTTAGAGACTCGGACTCAGCTTGGACTCGCACCTTAGAGACTCGGACTCAGCTTGGACTCGCACCTTAGAGACTCGGACTCAGCTTGGACTCGCACCTTAGAGACTCGGACTCAGCTTGGACTCGCACCTTAGAGACTTGACTCTGACTCGACTTGGACTCGCACCCTAGAGACTCGACTTGGACTCGCACCTTAGAGACTTGACTCAACTTGAACTCGCACCTTAGAGACTTGACTTGGACTCGCACCTTAGAGACTTGACTCAGACTCAACTTGGACTCGCACCCTAGAGACTCGACTTGGACTCGCACCCTAGATATTTGACTCGACTTGGACTCGCACCTTAGAGACTTAACTCGACTTGGACTCGCACCTTAGAGACTCCGACTTGACTTGGACTCGCACCTTAGAGACTTGACTTGGACTCGCACCTTAGAGACTTGACTTGGACTCGCACCTTAGAGACTTGACTTGGACTCGCACCTTAGAGACTTCGACTTGGACTCGCACCTTAGAGGGGACTCCGACTTGACTTGGACTCGCACCCTAGAGACTTGACTTGGACGCGCACCTTAGAGACTTGACTTGGACTCGCACCTTAGAGACTCGACTTGGACTCGCGCACCTTAGAGACTCGACTTGGACTCGCACCTTTTAGAGGACTCGACTTGGACTCGCACCTTAGAGACTCGACTTGGACTCTTCCGCACCTTAGAGACTCGACTTGGGGACTCGCACCTTAGAGACTCGACTTTGGACTTTCTCGCACCTTAGAGACTCGACTCTTGGACTCGCACCTTAGAGACTCGACTTGGACTCGCACCTTAGAGACTCGACTTGGACTCGCACCTTAGAGACTCGACTTGGGACTCGCACCTTAGAGACTCGACTTGGACTCGCACCTTAGAGACCTCGACTTGGACTCGCACCTTAGAGGACTCGACTTGGGACTCGCACCTTAGAGACTCGACTTGGACTCGCATCCTAGAGACTCTGACTCGACTCTTGGACTCGCATCCTAGAGACTCGACTTGGACTCGCACCCTTAGGAGACTCGACTTGGACTCGCACCTTAGAGACTTGCGACTTGGACTCGCACCTTAGAGACTCGACTTGGACTCGCACCTTAGAGACTCGACTTGGACTCGCATCCTAGAGACTCTGACTCGACTTGGACTCGCATCCTAGTAGACTCAGACTCGACTTGGTAACCCGTAGCTTTGTGGAGATTTTCTAATTTTTAATCTATTTTAAAAAACCACTGATATCAGATAACTTACTAATAAAGAAAGCCGTCTGATATCTTGAGCGTATCCATCCATCAAAGCGAGCTTCATAGAAACTTCTGACCCTCCGTCCTCTGCCCTCGCTCCCTCGGCTCTCTCTCTCTCACCTCCTCTCTCACTCTCTCTCACCTCACTCTCACTCTCTCTCCCTCTCTCTCTCACTCCCTCTCTCCCCCTCTCTCTCTCTCCCTCTCTCCCTCCCTCCCTCCCCCTCTCTCTCTCTCTCTCTCTCTCTCTCTCTCTCTCTCTCTCTCTCACACTCTCACTCCCTCTCTCTCTCCCTCTCTCTCTCACTCCCTCTCTCCCCCTCTCTCTCTCTCCCCTTCTCTCTCTCTTCACTGTTAATTGGTGCTGCTTTTGTGAAAGGACGCTGGTGCTCTGGGCTTAATGCACTCGCCTGCATCTCCGGCCCAGACTAATCACGTTTATTAAAGCCACAGCAGCCCAAAATAATCTCTCCATCCCGACTGCGATACGTGCGCCGTATCCATAGCGACCAGACCCAATAAACGCAATGAAGGCATCGGCGGCATAAAGGAAACAAAATTGCTGTCATCTGTCAACAAATGACCTGAAATGGATCAATATTTATCAGTCGTGACCCTCGTGAGAAGAGCGTGTTGTTTTTGTGTTTTCTGAGGTCGGATGTCTGTTGCACAGAAACACTGAGTTTATTTTTGAGCTGCCCTCTGTTTAACTGACCGGTGGCTCGCTGCGGACTTTGAGTTTGGTCTGGAATATTGCAGAGAGAAAAGTGCACGTGATTCTGTGAGATAACGCACAAAATATCTCGAAAGCAATGCGTGTCGGTCGCTTTGTTGGGTTTCCCAGTGAAACATCGCACTGACATTCCTGCCTTAAAGAAATGTAATTTAAAGGTTAATTTGAGAAATTTTGTGAATGAAAATATTTATTATTCATCTTTTCATTTACTCAATACAGATGGACTTGTGTCTGTTTAATTGCTTTAATGCCTTGACCAAATTTCCCGATAAAAAATATTAGGAAAAGAAAAGAAAAGAGGTTCACGTCAAGCTGGTCCAGAGAGCGGAGGCGAACACGGATGGAGAACAAACAGCCTGGGGAACAAAGCCTCGAGCTTGTAGTATCTTTAATCAGCGTCAGGACGACCGAAATGCAAAAATAAATCGCCTTCTAGTGGCAGCGGTTTCACAATTTGTGTCTAATTTTTATTCTTATAACAACACGAAAAATTTCTGACGGTGCTGGAATGCGCTTATCGTGTCCGCCTGAGGCTCTGACTTTTCTCCTGTTCGTCCCGTGTGTGTGTGTGTTCTGTAGCCGCAGGGCGTCTCGGGCGGGCAGGGCGTGGTGAGTGCTGACGATCAGCAGCTGTACTGGGCGAAGGGGACGGGTTTCGGCACCGGCTCGACTGCGTCCGGTTGGGACGTGGAGCAGGCCCTGAACAAACAGAGGCTGGAGGAGGAGCACGTCACCTGTTTGCTCCAGGTAACACAGACTGATTGAGGTTTGGCCTTTGTATACCCTGTGTACTTTGATGTATCCCGTTCCACACCTGTACTATCTCTGTGTATCTATTTATATATACTGTGTATATAGTAAATGGTGTTGATTATTTAAAAACATATTTACAAGCCTGCATGGTGTGTGTGTGTGTGTGTGTGTGTGTGTGTGTGTGTGTGTGTGTGTGTGTGTGTGTGTGTGTGTGTTAGGTGCTGGCGAGCTACATTAACCCAGCGGGGTGTGCGAGTTCGGCGGAGGGGGGAAGCCCCAGCAGCGCTGCTCTGCCCTCCGTCCTGCAGGAGTTGCTCAGCCAGTCCTGTCTCATCCCTGCCATGTCCTCCTACCTGCGCAACGACTCCGGTAATCACAGCCTCCTTCACGTGTGTGTGTGTGTGTGTGTGTGTGTGTGTGTGTGTGTGTGTGTGAAAAGCTGACAGCAGGTGGCGCCCCAGCTTCTCCTTACTGACTTGGGCAGTAATCGGATTTTTACTTTGCAACCAGCCAATTGTATCCTAGAAATATGCGCCATAGTTCAGACTTTAATATTAAATAATGAAACTCTTCATTTTCTCGAGTATATACGGCCTTTGAGTCTCCACAAAGTGTTCAATAGACGTCACTGCTTTTAATTTCCAGGTTGCCAGATCCAGCGAGGGGGGGAAAAAAAACCCTCAGAAGTCAATGGAAAAAGGGTCCAAATAAAGCCTAGTCTTTAGAATTGCACGAACCTGGCAACCGCGGGGGAACGTGGTCCTGCAAACGTACTAAAGATCGATTCAGTGTTTAACGGTCGTCTCAGATCGGTGGCCTTCTCTATGCCTCGGATCTATTTCTTGTAGCGTAGCTTGGATACTTGTCTGTCCTTGAGTGAAACACACACACACACACACACACACTTGTTTCTTGGAGCATCTTCCCAAAGCAGTCGTGCTCTACTTACAATCTTCAGCCCTCCCTCTCTTCTTCAATTTTAAGCAGCTCCTTCCATCCTCCCTTTATAGGCGTGGGATCCAACACACACCCCCTTGAGAGTGTTAAACACACACACACACACACACACACACACACACACACACACGCTGCCCAATAACCGCTGCCTTATAGCAATTACTTTGCGTTTATTTTCTTCTCCCACATCTCCTTAATCCGCTGCATCTCTTGATTATTTCTTTTGTCTTTGTTCTCATCCTCCATTTTATCAGCATTATGCGTTTGTGTTTTGTTACCCGCACTGCATGTTCTTTATTCTCCTTCCTTTTGCTCCAAGCATGTGTTCTTCTCTGTTTCGTTACCTGACCTGTTTCTTCTTTATTCTCCGTCCCTACATCCCCAGTGTCTCACTTCTTCTCTCTTATTTCGTTACCCAACATGTATATTCTTTATTATCCATCCTTTCATCCCCTATGCCTGTGTCCCAGTTCTTCTCTCATTTCGTTACTCACCCTGTATATTTATTCCCCATCCTCAGTGTCTCACTTCTCTCATATTTCGTTACCTGTCCTGTATCTCCTTTCTTCTCCATCGCTTCATCCCCAGTGCTTCTCTTGTTTCGTCACCCGACCTGTACCTTTATTTCCCATCCCTTCATCCTCAGTGTCTCACTTCGTCTCTCATATTTCGTTACTCGACCTGTATCTTCTTTATTCCCCATCCTTTCGTTCTTGGTGTCTCACTTCTTCTCTCTTATTTTGTTACCACCCTGTATGTTCTTTATTCTCCATCCTTTCAAGCCAAGCGTCTGTATTTCTCTGTTTCGATACCCACCCTGTCTTCTTCATTCTCCATCCTTTTGTCCCCTTTGCCAGTGTCTCAGTTCTTCTCTCTCATTTCGTTACCCGCCCTATCAGTCTTATTATCAGTCTTCTTTATTCTCCATCCCCCTCGTCCCCAGTGTCTCAGTTCGTCCTGCTTATTTATTTACCTGCTCTGTTCCATCAGCTCCCATCTTATTCTTCATTCTCTATCCCTTTGTTTTATTATTATCATCCTCATTTCGTTACCTGCTCTTTATTCAGGTCCACCTTTTTTTCCCCGTTATACTTTTATGTTATGGGCGTTCCTGTCGCTCCTGTATCTCCTCATTTCATTCATCTGTTATTTATTTACCTACTTTGTACCGTCAATTTCACCTCCTCTTGTTTGTTTTTCCGTTCCTTTCTTTCTGTGTTTTTTCTCTACCTGCCTTGCGTGTTTTCCTCTGCCTAATTTCGTTACCTGCTCTGTAGTGTCAGCTTTGTCTTTCCGTCTTCATTCTCCATCCCTTTGTGTGCTTTGTGTCTGCACTCTTCTCTTTTCCGTGCTATACTTGCTGACTTTCTTCTCTTATTTCTTTACCTGCTTTCTGTCTCCTTTCTTCTCCTTCATGTTATCGCCCCATCCCTCAAACCTCAGTGTCTGTTTCTGGACCTCCACTATAACTACTGCTTTCCTCTTCATCCTTTCATGTGATCTTGATCTTCAGCTCCATCTTTACTTCCCTCTCTGCCCCTCCGTCCCCATCACTGTCTCTGACGTCTGTTATTTTGTTTCCTGCTCTGTATCTTTTGTTCTTTATCCTCGAGTCTCGGCTTTCTCAACTATTTCGTTACCTGATCGTTCTCTATCCCTGTTTTGTTATTTTCCTCGCTCTTTATCTTAAGCTCCACCCCTTCACATCTCTTTCTTTGCCTCCTCTGGCTCTGACTCCTCCTTCTCCTTCATTCTGCTTCACCTTAGTGGGTTTTTTTTCGCTTATTTCATTACCGCCTCTGGATTTTCAACTACCTACTCATTCCCTTCGTTCTCTGCAATCCTCTGCTATTTCTTTCTCTGCTCCATCTTCTCCTCTCCTTCATCGTCCTTCCTTTCATGTTCTCAGCGTTGTTCTCTCATTTCTTTCAGCCCTTCGTACGCGTCTCCGGCGTCTCTGTTTTCTATGGCTTCCATTCTTACGGCTTCGCTTCATGTTTCCTTGCCGTGTGTGTGCGGTGTGGAAGGGTGTTCCCTCTCGGGTGAGCTCTGAAAGGTTTTGAGAGCTTCATGGGGCTGTTTGCGGATAGGTGGCCTCGTCGTGTCGAGGCTCCTCAAACTTTAGGCACCTCATTACGCCCCTCCTTTATCTAACCCTCCATATGCTGCCTCTCATTACTGCCCCCATGGCTCCTGTTCACACCTGTGTGTTGACACGAAACACATTACGCTAAATCCATTTATCGCACCAGCACCGATGCTCTTTGTTTACGTAGTAGTAGTTTATTTAGTAGTGTTACGCTACTGCCTTTATGTACTGCACAAAATGATGCCCAATTTTATTCATTTACGCCACTGTTGTACATGCTATAGTTTTATGTTCTGCACTTTTACACACGTTCTCTCTGTTTAAATTTATTTAGCGTCTGTGATTTTCTTAGTTTGACTTGTCTTTA
This sequence comes from Ancistrus triradiatus, assembly GCA_025084515.1. Lineage (NCBI taxonomy): Eukaryota > Metazoa > Chordata > Actinopteri > Siluriformes > Loricariidae > Ancistrus > Ancistrus triradiatus. The sequence continues at coordinate 34,552 of JAJAGP010003626.1, forward strand.
TATTTAATTCTTACATACAACAGCTAATCCGCCCAAAGTTTGGTCTCTCTTTGAGTTTTGGTCCTTCCAGATAACTTTTAGGGAGTTCTGCACTTCCGATAACTGCCCAAAACCAGATTCTGTCCGCAATCCAATCGACGAGTTTGCATCCACCTGAATAATTAGATAATGGGGAAACTTTACATGACCCGGGTGATAATCGGATTTCTAGTTTGCAACCAACCCATGATCTGGCAGAAAAATGTGACGTAAACTTTAAAAAAATGTCTCATTTAAATAATCAGTCTTCATTTTTTGAGCATATCTTGCGTTTCAGAGTCTCCTCAAAGTCCAGGGTTGCCACATCTTGAGAGATTCCCCCACCAGGTCTCGGTAAATGAGCCCAAAAGAAGCGAACTCTCTTAGAATAACTGACCTGGCAACCATGACTTTTTCGCAGACTGCCAAATTCAGTTGAACTCTGCTTACTAGTTGGTATAGATGCTGTGAGAAATCCGATTACTGAAATAAAATCCAGCGCTCTTTACCGGATTTCTTAATCTGATTTGTAGATCGGAGTGCGCTGTGTGAAATCCGACTAGGATCGGAGTTGCATGAAAACGCACTCGAGGCTTGTTGGCCTTCGAAAATGGCAGATGATAGAAAATTGAAATAGATGAATCTGACTTTGAATAGGGACGTCATTGCTGTTTTATTTGTTGTAGTTCGTTTCGTGTTTCGACCGACATTTGACCAGCTAGCTAAAAATCTGAAGAAGGGAACGTGTCTTCCCTGGGGAAATTTGACCCTGACTGAGGGATGGAGGGACGATCTCTCCATCCCTGTAACAGCACCCCCTTGCACCAAGATAGGGTACGACGACTTATCGGGGGAAAAAATCAATGCACATCCTTCACACACACTCCTGCGTCAGAGCCAAAGAGCTATACAAGACTCCCGATAGACGTTGCATTTTATTGATCAAATGTCCTCTATGGCACAGAACATGTAGTAGATGTCATATTTATATAAAACGCTTTGTACAGATTTGATACGGAAATAAAAACAGCTTTAGCTCTCAGATTTTCACCCAGATCGGCAAATGTTCCTTGGTAACGGGAGTTCCCCGTTTGGGTTTAATTTGATAGAAAAATATCCCTCGCGTAGGTTTCTCGTCTGATTAGTTCTCGAACAGGCGACGTGTTCAGTGGCAGTACTGAAATAAAATCCTCTCGGATGACGTGTCTCGGTTGAGCCCCGCCCCTTTTCCGGTCATCCGAAGAGTTTTAAGTTGAAGATTTGAAGAGCAGAAGTATCCAAATATCCAACCTCAACCAACGGGCCAGCCTTAAAGTGGGACAGTTGGGGGGGGAAAGTCTCCCGGACCAATAAAAAGCCATTTGAAGTGGAGGTTTGCCGAGCCAGCCAGTGAGATGAAGACATTTCGTGTTTGTTCTGTCTTTTTACTTCTCGCTCAGACCGGTTTCCAGACCTAAGAATCATGGAGCCACCTTGAACCGACTGGATGGCGGGAGTCCCGTTCTTTTTCCCTGCCCGCCCGGGCCGACGTCGGCACCCATGTCCCGAGGAAGTGCCATCCTCGGGGGCAGCCGACAAGATATTGATCCGGCAGCATCCACGGTCTGTGATGTGGACCCTCGTTTAGATGAAGCCCCGCCCCTTTTCATGGTTGTTTATCGTGTTTTTTAGCGTATGGAATCGGGTCTGCTCCGCTGTTATCTCCCCGAACCGGAGCCGTGCTGTCCGTGCTCGTCCTCTTTGCCGTCCCGCATGACTCTTCCCTCGACTCGACCTCTCCCGATCGATCGTCCGGGTCTGCCTCTCGGCTCGGCCCCGCCCCCCTCTCAGAGCGTGGTGTAGATGTAAACGAACACGATGACGAAGAGGTTGAGGAACGTGCCAATGATGCCCAGCAGGGCCAGGATGGACTCCTCCCTCTCCTCCTTGGCTTCCTCAATGCTGATGGTCGTCGTGCCCATCGCGAGTGGCGCTTATCTGTGGGAGAGAAGGCGAGAGAGAGAGGCAGCCTGAACGGGAGGAGGCACAAGAGCGCGGGCAGACAAATGGAGAATTTGCGATCGGCCCTGTAATCTCGTTGTCTTTTCTTTCTCCCTCCCCGTCCCCCCCGCCTGCCTCGCTCCGTCTCCGTTTGGAGGGACGACGGCTCGGAACCGTTAGCGTTGTCAGCTCGAGAAACAATAGGGTGATGGGGTACCCCTGCTGAACACTAACCACCCCCCATACCCAGCACCACCATCCTCTGTACCCTCTTTAAATCATATATTTAAACAGTCTGGTGGAGCATCGTATTTCCCGGGGGTGGCGTGCATTCCCCCAAACGTACGCGTGCGTCGGGAAAAATAAACACGCAAGCCCGCGAAGCATGCATTCACAAACAAGGGGATGGAGGAATAACGAGGGGAGGCAGGGATGAGGGAGAACGGAGGATTGGCGCTTACCCTACGGCATGTGAGGCGAGCCGGGAGAGGCAACATGCTCCTCGCATCAGCGGCACGCTTCGATTCTGCCGAAGAAACCCCCAAGACCGAGGGCGAGGGAGTGAGCGGAGGTCTACATGAGCGGCAGTATATGCTCTGCTCTGCGTGCGTGCGTCTCTGTGTGTGTGTGTGTGTGTGTGTGTGTGTGTGTGCGCGCCCGTCTGACGGGGTGTGTGTGTGTATGTGTGTGTGTTACGCAGACGGTCCACAGCGTCCCTCCCCTTTTCCCTCTCTCGCTCGCTTTCCCTTTTTTTCCGCTTCAGTATTCCGGTCTTGTTCCAGCTTTTGTTTGGCGTCACACCGCCCGCGGCTTTACACGCCTCACACAGGGGCTCGCAGATCCTCTCTTACTCTCCGCCCCCCCTTCACGTCGTCGCCCTGAACCCTTCCTCTTCCCTCCCCTCCCTTTCCCGCCGCTTATTGCTTTCCGAGGGGTAATTAGCCTTTCGTGTAGTGGCTCCCACTCTTCATAGCCGGCAGCAATGTGGGGATGTTTAGCAGCTCCGCCTCGCTCTCCCACCCAGGCCTGCGCGTCGCGTCCCAGGGAAATTCCCTGCTTCCGAGATGACCGAATGCTCAGCGACAAGGGTCCCATTATCGCCGGTCGGTACATTGCCGGGGGTGATCCATCGACCGGCTTCCCCTCCTTCAGATACAGTATCGTCTCTGCTGACCTCTGCACCCCTCGGTCGTACGATTTAAAGTTGTGGTTCTACCTCTGTTTAGAGACGCTGAGCCAATAACGGATCTGACTCGTTCATATATAGTAAGCATTTTAGGTGGTGTGCATTTTGGTTGTTCCCTTTCTTTTTGATTCTATTTCATTTATTTCCTTGTCTTTTGTACTTATAGAGGTTTGTCATCCTGTCGTCTTTTTTCTTTTGTTTTCTGTTGTAGTTTGTGACGACTTATAGTCACCGATCCCCCTTTTCCACTCTTGTAACGTCACTCACTCTTAACCCCCTTCCCCATTTAGGTGCCTGAAAGTTTACTTGTTTTTTATTTGTGTTTTTTATATGAAAAGGTCAGAGACAAATTTCTTTTCTTGATTCTATTTAACTTCTTTCCTTACTGTTTTTATTCATACAAGAAATTTGAATGCAAATAAATCTTGCCCTACACTTACTCGTTTTCACTCCCTCCTACGTTTCTGCGTCTTTGTCACCTTTCTTTTTGTTTGTTTGTTT
>JAJAGP010003626.1:38336-68503 GCA_025084515.1 Ancistrus triradiatus
GTGTGTGTGTGTGTGTGTGTGTGTGTGTGTGTGTGTGTGTGTGTGTGTGTGGATGCTGGGGATGAAAAATCTGCCATGCTCTCCATTTCCTGATTTGCCATTTCCTTCTGTATTTGACGTTCTCATATGGAACCTAAACGATGGGAGTAAAAGTCTTAAAATAATCTGGATCTGACAAGGGTGTTATAATGAGCGGAACCGTTTAAGGGATCTGCACAGAGGGCTTACACCCTTTAAGGTCACACACTAACTGGCATGATTTGGCGTCTGTGCAGTTTTGGACATGGCCCGTCACGTGCCCCTGTACCGCGCTCTGCTGGAGCTCCTGCGCGCCCTGTCGTCCTGCTCGACCCTGGTGCCTCTGCTGCTGCCGCTCTCTCAGACGGCGGCGGAAGAGGAGGAGGAGGAGGAAGACGAGCACGGTGCTCAGAGCCACACTTCGGTCAGCACGCTGCTGGCCAAGATGAAGACCTGCGTGGACACTTACACCAACCGCCTCAGGTCAGAACATCACGTCTGTCTGTCTCTCCACATCCTCCTATCTGTGGTATTCTGTAGATCTGTTTGGAGCCTGTACTCATTTCTGTTCAAATCAGGCTGACCAATCAGAGCTCGGTCGCCGGGCAGAACAGCTCATCAAGAGCTTAGAGTACGAGAAACACACTGACTATAAGAACATGGATGTTAAAGAAATGATCTGGTGGAATAGAACTGAAAGGCTGGAGAATGATGGTGATGAAGCTCCCAGGGACCGGATGGAAGCGTTTGATTATTTATCTAAGTGCAAACTAGAGCTTCCTGCACTCATCTTAGCGCGTGTTTGTCTTTTTGTTTTGTGGAAAAGACTTCTGGACACGTGAAGAGAAGGGAAATTAAGGAAAGCAAAAGCGGACAGGGCGTGTTCTGTCTGTCTGCCTGGTCTTTATTTAGGTCCACCTTCCTCTTTCTGTCTGTCTGTGTCTCTCCAAGTCTCACTTTTACCAATCCAAATAAAAAAAAGCCCCAAATCTGTAAAACCTGCCTGCACTCGTCAGTCTCTGAGTGTGGAATTAAAGATGAGTAAACACTGAATATTTAATGTCGAGCATAAAAAATCTGAGTTTTTCCCTCGGGGAGGAGGATCACGCTAGTTAAAACACACACACACACTTGTGCTGCAGTCCGGACTTCCATACACAGCGCATGCATCATTCATAAAGCACAGGGAGGACAGGGACACGGATTAAGCGTCCTGTATAGTCCTTATTTCTAAAATCGATCCAGTCTGTTACAGGCGTCGCCCTGGCAGAGGTGCCCGTCTGGCTCTGTGTCCAAAATGTTGTGTGACGTCCTGTCTGTCCGTCTCAGGTCAAAGAAGGACAAGAGTAAGGGTGTGATGAAGGCCGAGCCGTCCGATCCCGAGCCCGAGGGTCTGACTCTGCTCGTCCCCGACATACAGAGGACGGCCGAGATCGTCTACGCCGCCACCACCAGCCTCAGACAGGCCAATCATGGTAAATGCTAAAGTTCTACAACCTAAGAGTGCTTGCTTTCTAGCGACGTGAGCTTTGACCTTCAGTCCAGTGTCTCCAGTGTCTCTGGTCTTGAGACGGTAACACCAGTGCAGTCTCTAAAGGACGGACAGACTTGTAAACCGTCTAACAAGCGCTTCCTCTTGTGTGGGGACGTCCTAATGAGCGCCCTGTTGGCAGTGATGAGCTGTTTGATATTCATGAGCGGCGGCGCTCGAACCCTGTACAATAAGCGCGGGGTCGGGAGCGGACTGAGCTCGTTAGTCTGTCCCGGTTCCTTGTCATTTGCGCTTCGGTGATGTTCGAGGCGAACATATCGGCTCTTATTAAGCCTAAGCTGTGCCGGCTGGATATTTTTGGACTTGTGTCTTTTTGAAAGAGTTTTGTTCTCTGTATAACAGAACGGAAATTGGCCGAGTGCTCGAGGAAAGCCGCGGTGAGACCGAAGCCTCTGTCCGTCCTGCGCTCGCTGGAGGAGAAGTACGTCGCCGCCATGAAGAAGCTGCAGTTCGGTGAGCGAGAGATTAACGTCGATGTTTATTACAGCTTTTATTAACACCAAGTGGCGCGGGTTCGAGTCCCGGTGTTGCTTTCCTGCTGCAGATTGTTTCCCCGTTTAGGCTGGGGGTTACAAAGTGTGGAAAATCTGTGCCACTGGTGATCAGATTTGCCAGTGGATTGATTCCTCCCACCTGTCTCACATTTTTCAAGCATTCTTTCCTATTTACACCCCTTGTCTACAGTCGGTTTGCTTTTGGCACCATCTGCGTTTGGTCTCCGCTCTCTTATTTTTTATTCATTGCTTTTTAGAAGAGTTGGAGTTCATGGGTTTTTTTCCTCTTTTGAAATGAAACCAGGATAAGCTATTAAGGATGCACCCACGTTTTGGATGCCGAAAATGGTCAAAAACTTTCTTCTCTAATAGCTTGACATGGTTTAATTTCTGTATCTTGTTTATTCTTCCGTCAATGCGAAGCTTTTAACAAATCTCACCAACGCATATATCATCAGAAAACGGAGCCTGGGTGAATAAAAATGAAAAACGTAATAATCCGATCTAAGTATATACGTGCTCTTGAGGAATCCGATAACCAGGTTTATCGGATTCCTACGTTGCAACCAGCCAATAATCTCATGGAAAGATGTGACATAAACATCAAACTTTGTTGTGTTGTGCTGTGTTTCATTCCGGGGTTGCCAGATCCCGTGAGATAATAGCACAACTGGGTCTATGGGAACAGTCCCAAAGATGGCGAAATCTAAGAACTGGCAACCGTGTTACGTGTGAACCCAAATCCCACCCACATGGGATGCCCCCTCCCAGCGCACGCCGTGTTTAGTTTGGTGCGGATGGGCGACCGGTAGAAGCGAGGCTGGACTGATGTGGGTAGAAAGAATCGAGGCGGAGGACAGAGGAATGAGACGTGGATGCGGTGATGGAGGACTGAGGTCCTCCGTCAGTCCTGTCACTCTCCATCTCTCTGCTCTCTGCCCGATGGACGGAGCTTCAGTCTGCCAGGGCCGTTTAGCTGACGTGATGTAATCGCTGCTGATGTGAGGTGTAAAAATCACACTCACACACTCTTAGAGGTTCAGGAGTCCAGGCCAAGGTCCAAATGTAAGAGGACTACTGACTCCCTAATCTTTGCTGAAGCTAATTCAATGAGACTGACAGGTAGGTAGGCCACACCTCCCTGATAGAGGCCACACCTCCCTTATTCAGACCTGCGGGTAGATGAGCCACACCTTCCTTATAGAGGCCACACCTCCCTTATTTAGACTGACAGGTACATAGGCCACACCTCCGTTAGAGGCCACACCTCCTTTATTTAGACTGACAAGTACATATGCCACACCTCCCTTATTTAGACTGACAGGTAGATGGGCCCCACCTCCCTTATAGAGGCCACACCTTTTTTATTTAGACTGAAAGGTACATAGCCCACACCTCCCTTATTTAGACTGACAGGTAGATGGGCCCCACCTCCCTTAGAGGCCACACCTCCTTTGTTAAGACTGACAGGTAGATGGGCCACACCTCCCTTACAGAGGCCACACCTCCCTTATTAAGACCGACAGGTAGATGGGCCTCACTTTTATTAAAACTGACAGGTAGATGGGCCACACCTGTCTTAGAGGCCACACCTCCCTTATTTAGACTGACAGGTAGATAGGCCACACCTCCCTTACAGAGGCCACACCTTCCTTTTTTAGACTGACAGGCCAAGCCTTCTTTGTTACTGACAGATAGTTATACCTCATGCACTAAGAATGAGCTGCATAAGCCACGCCGCCTTTATTGTACCTGGCAGGTACAGAGGCCACGCCTCCTTCACCAGACAGGTACAAAGGCTTACTGTCTGTGTGTTTCTTTGTTGCAGACACGTTCGAGATGGTGAGTGAAGATGAAGATGGGAAGCTGGTGTTTAAGGTGAACTATCACTACCTGTCTCAGGTGAAGAACGCCAGCGATGCCAACAGCGCCGCCCGGGCACGGAGACTCGCTCAGGAAGCCGTCACCCTCTCCACCTCCCTCCCCCTGTCCTCCTCATCCAGCGTGTTCGTCCGCTGTGATGAAGAGCGCCTCGACATCATGAAGGTATACACACACACACACACACACACACACACACAGCCGTACGCTCGTATGTGGATACACCTTCCCTGCTTATATCTGGTGTGTGTGTGCGTGATCTGTTGTGTGTGTGTGTGTTGTGTGGTGTGTGTGTGTGTGAGAGAGACCCCATCTGTAGCCGGCTCTGGTTGTGTGTGTAACACAGTAAGTGTCCGTGTGGTAATAAGGTGTGTATCACACCACTGTTTATACACTCTGCCCTGCACTGACTCTGATCAGAAAAGATTGCTGTGTCTACAGTCTCAGGAAAAAAGTTTTGTGCACCCCGGGTAAAGGACGGGCTCGCTGATTTTACTAAGAAAAAAAAATCGTATCCCCGCTTCCTTAACATTTCGGTCTTTGATTTTATTTGTATGAGTTTTGGTGCCAGTCTCTCTCCCTCTGAGCCCCGGCCTTATGGATTTTGGTGCTTATGAATTGTCTTTTGTATGTCTTGTCTTGTCTTGTGCCTGTTTTATTTATCGTTTTTCTACTTTTCTTTCATTTTGTTCTTTGTTTCTTTACTGATTTCACCTTATTTCATTCTTGCTTTTTCTTTTCTCTTTTCTATTCTCAGTTAATTCTTTTTATCTCTTTTACCTCCTTATTGTCGCTCTCTTTTGTCTTTTGTTCTTACTCCCTTTGCTTACTAACTCCTCATCCTTTCTTTGTTTTTTACTTTGCTTTTATTCTGCCTGTCTTTTTCTGTCTTTATTTATTCTCTTATTTTATCAGTTTTGTTTTGTTTTGTTTTATTGTCAGTCTGTATTATCAGACTTTTCTGACATTATGGACTTTTTCTATTTTGTGTTTTGGGTTTTTTTTTTTTTTGTCATTTTCCTGCTTTATGTTCATCCTGTTCTTTCTGTCTTAATTTCTTTCGTTATTAGTTTTACTTGTATGCTTCATTCAGTTTTCAATTTGACTTAATTTTTCTCGCTTGTCTTGCTGTCCTGTTCTCCTTTTTCTTTCTTATCTTTAATTCGTTCTTTTTACTTTCTTTTTATTGCTTCCTTTTTGTCTTTTTTCTTTCTTTATTTCCTTTCTTTCTCTCCTGTCTCTCTCTTGCTGTCTTTCTTTATTCTCTATTTTACTCGCAGTCATTAGTTTATTAATTTTGTTTTATTATTAAGCTCTTGTTGACTTTTTTTGTTTGTCTTATGTGAATGTTTTATTTGTAATTTTCTTACCTTACTTTCATCCACTTCTTTCTTTTATAAGTTTACTTTATTCGTTCATTCATTCTTTTTTTTCCTTTTACTTCTATCTCTTTTACTTTCTTTTGATTGCTTCCTGTTGATGTTTTTTTTTCGATGTCTTCATCCTTTCTTTCTATTTTGCTTTGCTTCTGTTCTTTCTTAATCTTTCCCAATTTACTTTTTAATTTTCTTTTTTTTTTCTTTACCTCTCTTCTACCTTTCAATTCTGTTTTTTTAATCTCTATAGATGTTCTCTGTTTATTTTTTTTTCTCCTTGCTTTCTCTTTCTATTCCATTTAACTCCTTTATTACAATATTTGGTTCTTATTCTCTGCTGATTAGTTATTTAATTGGTCATATTTACTCTTTATTGAGTTGTTTTCTGTCTGCTCCTCTGTGTTCCTCGTTAAGCACAGGCAGTGGGGTGGAGTGATCCGGTCTGTGAGGCAGGTGTTGGATGAATAAATCTTGGATTAGGGATTGTTTTCTCCAGCCACAGTGGAGAACAAACTTGTAATGCTGTCAGTATGGTTAGGTATCAGCCCTCCATTCCGATCAGCTCATTATCTCCCGCTCTGCGTCTCCCTCAGGTGCTGATCACAGGCCCGGCAGACACCCCCTATGCTAACGGCTGCTTTGAGTTTGACGTGTACTTTCCTCAGGATTATCCCAATTCCCCTCCTCTGGTCAACCTGGAGACGACTGGAGGCCACAGCGTGCGCTTCAACCCCAACCTCTACAACGACGGCAAGGTCTGTCTGTCTGTCTGTCTGTCTGCAGAGTGTAAAGGAGACAGTGACGTGTTCTGCCCCCTCTCACCTCTCACCCTCTGGGTTTCTCAGGTGTGTTTAAGCATCCTGAACACGTGGCACGGCCGACCCGAGGAGAAGTGGAATCCTCAAACGTCGAGCTTTTTACAGGTCGGTGTTTACGTCTGCTCACCTTTTTGTCCTTCTCATCGCGCTCCTCCTCACATCGTACCTTTTGTTCTTTGTGGGTGTTTGTCTTTATTGGTGCACGGCTTTGTGCATGTCGATTGCACCTAAGCCAGCTCTGCAGCTTCAGTTCTGTCCTTCAGCTTAAGCGCTTTCCCATAAAGAAGCGCTGGCTTTCCAACGCCGTGTCGAACCCGGCTGATGGTGCGGTGCCCACAGAACTTGATTGGTAACTAATAGCAAGGCTAAGCAAAAAATACTGAGACATGACTAGGACTCACCCCAGACGCTGGAGATTCGACTCGCACTAGCATTCTAGACATGTGACTTGTACACTAGAGACACAACTCAGCTTGCAAGCTCTTGACTCGGACTCTCAGACTAGACTAGACCCGCAAACTAAACGACTTATAAGCTAGACTCGGCTCAGACTCAGAAACTGACTCGACTTATTAGCTAGACTTGACTCAGACTCAAAAACTTAGACTCAACTCAGACTCGCTCACTAGAGACTCGACTCAGACTCTCAAACTAAGACTCAACTTATTAGCTAGACTCGGCTCAGACTCGCAAACTAAGACTTGACTCAGAAACTAAGACTCGACTTATTAGCTACACTCGGCTCAGACTCAAAGTTAGACTTGGCTCAGACTCGCACACTAGACTCATCTCAGACTGGCAACCTAAGACTTGACTTATCAGCTACACTCGACTCACTCGCAACCTAAGACTCGACTTATTAGCTAGACTCAACTCAGACTCGCGCACTGGAGACTCGGCTCAGACTCGCAAACTAAGACTTGACTCAGAAACTAAGACTCGACTTATTAGCTAGACTTGACTCAGAAACTTAGACTCAACTCAGACTGGCAAACTAAGACTCAACTTATTAGCTAGACTCGGCTCAGACTCAGAAACTGACTCGACTTATTAACTAGACTCAGCTCAGACTCGCAAACTAAGACTCGACTTGTAAGCCTAGACTCGGCTCAGACTGGCAACCTAAGACTTGACTTATTAGCTAGACTTGACTCAGAAACTTAGACTCAACTCAGACTCGCGCACTGGAGACTCGACTCAGACTCGCAAACTAAGACTCGACTTATTAGCTAGACTCGGCTCAGAATCGCAAACTAAGACTTGACTCTGAAACTTCGACTCAACTCAGACTCGCTCACGAGACTCGACTCAGACTCGCAAACTAAGACTCAACTTATTAGCTAGACTCGACTCAGACTCAGAAACTTAGACTCGCTCACTAGAGACTCGGCTCAGACTGGCAAACTAAGACTCAACTTGTAAGCCTAGTCTTGACTCAGACTCGCACACTAGACTCATCTCAGACTGGCAACCTAAGACTTGACTTATTAGCTAGACTTGACTCAGACTCGCACACTAGACTCGGCTCAGACTGGCAACCTAAGACTCGACTTATTAGCTAGACTCAACTCAGACTCGCGCACTGGAGACTCGGCTCAGACTGGCAACCTAAGACTTGACTCAGAAACTAAGACTCGACTTATTAGCTACACTTGGCTCAGACTCAGAAACTTAGACTTGACTCAGACTCGCAAACTAAGACTCGACTTGTAAGCCTAGACTCGGCTCAGACTGGCAACCTAAGACTTGACTTATTAGCTAGACTCGACTCGGACTCGCAAACTAACACTCGACTTATTAACTACACTCGGCTCAGACTCAGAAACTTAGACTTGACTCAGACGCCCAAACTAAGGGTGTACTCACACTAGGCAATTCGAACCACGCCCGGGAGCGTTTGGTACCCAAGCGCGGTTCGTTTGGCTGGTGTGAGTGCTCCCAATCGCGCCGGAGGGCGATTCATGAAAGCTTGAAATAGGTGGGCCGGCACGCTTTCGTCATCACAGACGCGCTCACACAGCGCAGCACACTTCATTGTTGTACATATGTAATAAGGTAGTAATATACTTCTGTGCCTTTCTTTGGTTTTGTTTTGTTGGCGCTGACACACAGCGCCACATGTACAACCATGAAGTGTGCTGTGCGAGCGCGCATGGTGATGACAAGAGCATGACAAGAGCGCGCCGGAGCGCGTTTCTGTGTGAGCCTAGTGAGAGTGCGGGCCAGAGTGCGTTTGCCCCCCCTCCCCATTCGCACTCTGGCCTGGTTCAAGTCAACCGTGCTTAAGTGTGAGTGCACCCTAAGACTTGACTCAGAAACTAAGACTCGACTTACTAGCTAGACTCGACTTGGACTTGCGCACTAGAGACTCGGCTCAGACTTGACTTATAATGTTCCTCCACTTAAAACGAGACAGAATGCTCTCGACTGCTGCACCTGAGCCCTTTGTGTCATAATTAATCCGACACACAATGCAACAAACCTGAAGCGGCCCACTAACTGTGCCTGTCTCTCGCCCACCTGCTTCACTCTCTCCTCTCGTACCGTCTCGGTGCGGTATCGATCTGTGTACATGTGGCTTGCCGTCGCCTTGTCCCTCGCGGGGGCCGTCCAGCAGTTCATGGAGACGTCTCCATCGATTATGAGAGTCCACTTAGAGATGCGTGGACGGGATACGGGACAGGGCGTCAGGCTGTCCTGTCTCGTTTGAGTTTGTTCAGCTCATTAGCCGGGCAAGTTCAGCCTGTGTTACCAGGGGTGCCAATAATTCTGACGTCCGAATCTTTGTAATCGGGATCAGCTGACATTTTATCATGTGTGTTCTTTTTGGTTGTGTTTGGTTGTTGTTAATGTGAATGTTTCTCATTCTCTTCGTCTCTCTGCCTGTCACTCTCGCTGCCTCTGTGTGACTCATTCACGCGCTGACATTTTCGAACCCGTGCGTGTGTGTGTGTGTAGGTGCTGGTATCTGTGCAGTCTCTCATCCTGGTGTGCGAGCCGTACTTTAATGAGCCCGGGTACGAGAGGTCGCGCGGCACGCCCAGCGGCACCCAGAGCTCCAGGGAGTACGACGGAAACATCCGGCAAGCCACTGTCAAATGGGCCATGCTGGAGCAGATCCGCAACCCGTCCCCCTGCTTCAAAGAGGTACACACACACACACACACACACACACACACACATAGCTCTTTGACATTCTCTCATTCATACTTTAACGCTGGGCTGTCAGTCAGTTGCCAGGGTGGCACTTATCACCCCAAAGTGTTTGATGTAGAAATGACTCCGTGATTCTTTGATCCCAGCGTGTCAACGCTGCTTAGGCCCCCAAGATGGCCTTTCTAAGGTTCGTTAATGGGGCACCCCAAGCACAAAGAATCACCAAAGTTCAGTGCCAGGAGTGAATATTGCTAGATTTCAATAGCGCATTTTTTTTTATACAGTGGAGCTTTTACAATTTTTAAACCTAATCCCAAACCGAGCAAGCCTAGGGCGCCAGTGGCAAGGAAAATCCCCTAAACGTCATGAAGAAACCTTGGCGGGACCAAGACTCAAAAAGGGACCAAACATGCTTGGGCGGCTTAGATGAAAGAAATAAACCTAAAAAAAAAGGTACCTAATTAATTCGGTTATAGTAATAGTTTATATAAGAGGAAGCTAAATGACTTAGCAGAGCGGGAAGAATTAAAAAACAATATAAGCACATGTAGACGAATGTAGTCTTATGAAGAGTGTAATATAATATAAAACTATCGCATCTATGACAATAGCGTAAATAAATCAAATATTTATTGGGTTCTGTTTCTGGTCCTGTTTAGGACGCCTTTAGAACGGAATTGAGTTGTGTTATACGTCTTTTGCTGCTCTTTGGCCCTGCTTCATTATTGTTTTACGAAGAGAAGAGAGGAAAAACTGACGTGAAATAGCAACGCTGTTCAAAAGAAGAGGAGGAATTTATCGTCATCAGAACATGGTGCTTGTGGAAGAGAGATTTTATGAAGACGCTTTGAAAGAAATTTGAAATAGAGAGCGTAATTAGAATAGAAAAACCAAGTAGAGCATTTCTTTTCTAAACAAAAATGTTTCTATCAAGGATTCGGACGTGAAGGAAACAGTTTAGAGAAGACAAAAAGCAGGTGGTAGTATTCAGGCGAGCCCGGTCGCTTTCTGTGACGACTGGCGCATCACAACCTGAACCGCCAGTCAGTTCAGATTTCGTCGGATCCTCACGGCATCGCGAAGAACCGCCTGAACAGGAAGTGATTTACATTTACATTTACAGCATTTAGCAGACGCCCTTATCCAGAGCGACTTACAATTAGTACAGTCTTACAATCCAAGCAGTTGTGGTTTAAGGGTCTTGCTCAAGGACCCAACAGTGGCAGCTTGGCAGAGGTGGGATTTGAACCCTGCACCTTCTGGTCCAGAGTCCAGTACCTTAACCACTAGGCTACCACAGTGCCGTTTCCATGGCAACCCGGGAGGACGGTAATAAGGCTTGCGTCTAGTCTTCATGCCGTCCGGGGGCTGCTTCAGATCTGTCGCTTCCTCTCCTGCGCACGAAATATCCGGGATATAAGTATCGCAGCGAGGACTTTTTAGAGGCTCGCCCCCTGCTGATGAGGCCGAGTGGCACGGCACAGCCGGAGAACAGGTTTAACAAACCGAGTAAACCAGGAAGCGAGACGATTAAAGAGAGAAGCACGTGGAGAGCCGCAGTAAGCTGTGAGCGTCTCGCCTGTGACTGTTGGTATTTGCAGCGAGCATCCATCACGGCGAGTGTAAACACCTCATAGTCTCACACACACACACACACACACACATCATCAGATTAGGACAGCTTGACAAATGACCTTTAGCGCCGAGTGCAGGGCCGAATGCGTGCAGACGTTTTCCAGAAACGAAGCACAATGTGGTCATTAATAATCACAAAAGCAACAGAAATGTCCAACTTCATTAACTAAAGCTGATTAATGATTCAAATTATCGCCTGGACAACTAGGTATAATAAAAGTCATCTTTTCGGTGCTTGATCATATTGAGATAGTTATGGGTCGTGTCCAAAACGGTCCCCTAGTCATCACTTCCTAGATTCTACCAGACGACACCGCTCACGATTCAATTCATGCTACAGACTTCATGATTCGATGAATTTCTTTATTGAGGCATTTAGGCACGTTAAATAAACACAGGTCAGATAATAGTAATACACAAAATAAATGACAACAAACACTTCAGCTTGCAAAGGTCCTCAATTTGAACCCACCTTATAGCCCCATAACCCCAAAAACACACACCCACATGAAAAATACAAGTAATAAGTAAATAAATACATAATACACACGCACAAATCAGTCAGCGGGCATTACATGAAGTGAATGAGAATATGACAGAAAAGAATTTAGAATAAAATGCTGCAATGTTGCCCTTTCACTGGTCGTTTTTTTTTTACATTTTTTACTTTAACACATTTTTAAAATACATTTTTCAGAAAGAAATGCTCTGCTGTAGCTTTGCTGTTTTATTCCTGAAGAATGCCGATTCAAAATCGATATTTTTATTTTTTTTGTATAACAATTTGTGAATACCTATGGGAGCGTGACGTTCGCCCTCTGGTGTTCAAGTAATGCAATTGCATAAAATGGATTTGGGATGCTCCCTTATTCCTTCATTACTGCTTCGTAACCCCCCACGGTGGTGCGGATTACGTAATAAAGTGAATCCAGGTATGCGCCTTCTAATGTCCGCGTTCCGTTCTGTGATTCCAAAATGGACGTTGACCAGATGTCTCTTTTTGGTGCTGTAACGTCAATATAAAGGGCATTCTCACAAGAAAAGCTTGCAAGCGATGCGTAAATCCGTCGGAGATCCCACCAGTGAGATACACGACTGATACTTTTGTTTGTCGGAGGCCAAAGACGCATCGTCAGACGGCATTACGGACTCGGAAGATGGACCGGATGAACCAGAGACCCAGCGAGTGAATGTGAAGCAGTGTATATAGTTCTGGGTTGGAGAGAATAAACAAAAGGAGCACTGTTTTAGACGTCCTAACATGAGGACTTTGAGAGGATTAATAAAACCACACACACACACGGCAGTAGCCCATGCACTAATAGAAAACACACTAACAAACTCGGTGACCTTTAAGGTAATAAAGACCAGGGGCAAGAGACAAGCGTGCCATGCTCTCTCACACACACACACACACACACACACACACACACACACACACACACACGCGCTCTTTATCAGGCTCGCCGTCATGCCTACATGCTCAGAGCTGAGTCACTGCTCTCCCTCCTGCGTCTGTAGATCTATTTAGGACGCAGTTTAATGGGTTAAAGGCCCTTGCAGTGGCACCTCGGTAGTGCCCGGGCTTAAACCCCTTAACCTTCCAGACGGGCGTCAAGGAATCGAACACTGGGGGTGGGCGATCGAGCAAAAATATCGTATCCTGATCATTTTTGAGTCTCGATTTAAACCTTGCTCTGAGTGTCGCTTGTAGATTTCAAATGCGTTTATATACTATGGATTTTCGCCTGACCTCCGGGTTTTTGTGGGGTGACGGGTGTGTTTCTACCCTTCCAGATCCGAGAATGGGTGTGTCATGCTTGGTCAGGTAAAATGGGATGTGCCGTACGGTTAATACCCTTGTTCGTTTACATTTTCGCTCCCTGTGCTATCTGGCTTTCAGTGTGCTCTTTGTGGCGCTTCCTTTCTCGGCGGTCGCACCCGATCTTTGCGTTTCCACCAGCCGTGCCGATCATCGTTTATACACACGAGCTGGATTAGCAAATACAGCGGTGCCTGCTTGTCTAAGCACCCTGGGATGCCAGGTCAGCGTTTTGTGCGCAAGTACCGCTCCGTGCTTAGCGCGTGACGGCTGATCTAAAAACTGAATAAAAAAAAAAACATAGAATTTTCTCTGCTGCTATAGATTCCAGTTTCTGTCTGGAGCTTCACCCAGCACGGGCGCGTACGCACACCCCAAATGCGTTCTCAGGGACAGCCATCCATCAGTCACACCACGAGAGCCGTGCTGTCCTCGGGGACTGATGCTCTCGAGCTCGCCGGCAAAAAACCAGCCGCGATCATGTTTTGGAAGGAGCCTCTTCATGTTGGAGAGAGAGAGATTGATTAGCTCGCCAGCGTTGCCATAGAAACCGCCTCCTTGGTCCGGGTCATCCTTCTCTCTTTTCGTCTCTCACACTCAGACGTTCACAGGTCAAAATCAGGCGGGATGTACCTGCTACCCGACCCGTACCTGCAGTTTTTTTTAAATAAGTACCCAACCTTTTCAGGAAAGAAAAGTGAACATGAACGTTTCTGCTGAGCGTTATCAAATGTGCAAGAGTTTAGCTCAGGAGTCTCGGAGCTTGTGTGTCTTGCTGTACTTGTGAGGACCGCCATTCGGTCCTCACAGGTATAGACTGGCGTCTGCGAGAAGGTCCGGAACCAGGGTTTCCCAGCAGAACGTTACCCGGAGTGCGACACCCCCCAAGGTCCAGTTGTGGCGCCAGTGTTCCCATTGTAGGCAGTTGGGCTAGCAGGGTGAGCGCTCGGTAACTTTTATGACCATTTGGATTAGATCCGTTTAGGACCACGGTTTCCCCCTCAGGGGGGCGCCAAACAGTTTGGGACGCTCTGAGTTTGTCAGACTGCAATTTGTACATGCTTGATACAATTAAAATGGCATTAAAATCTGTATTACAATGACTTAAGATATTTAATAAGCCTGTGTTTGAGTTTTAGCTAAATCTTTAGGTGGCCTGAAAACGGAGGATCCGACACAAAAAAGGGGGGAGAAAAAGCTATAAATGGAACCCAAGAGAAAAGGAATAAAGCTATAATTGATGTTAGTTTTTACCCATAACGATTTGTAATGAATCCCTTTATGATTTTGGTCTGTATGTATGCTGAGGGCACAGCATTTCTTCAATACTCATAGGGGGGGCTCCAAGGAAAACAGGTTTAAAGTGGCTCCAGTCTTTAGTCCTGAGCATTTCTCCCACGTCCAACACGTCAACTATGAGAACCTACTGTCTGCTTGCCGTCTAATACGCCCCGGAGCGTGACGGGTGCTGCTCTAAAGCACTGATCTGCGTTATTAGCTATTCGGTCTGCGCGTGGTGTTAATGCTTCAGCTGCTGGTTTTCGGACCTGGTGTTTGGCTGAACTCGGTTTGACGGCGTGCCTCAGAGACGGCTGGTAGGAGGAGAGTTGAAGCTGGATTACATCACTTTGAGCGCGTGTGTGATGAAACGCTAAAGAAGCGAGTTAGAAGTGTCCATTTATTTGTTGGTAACAGACTGGGCTTGAGGGTGGATGATCTCGGTGGTGTTGTAGTTGATCTGCTGAGCATCTGAGAGCGCAGGGTTGCGTCATGTTGTTTGGAAACACGGTGCACTTTAAGTGTGTGTGTGTGTGTGTGTGTGTGTGTGTGTGTGTGTGTGAGAGAGAGAGAGATGTGCATTTACTGTGAGAGGGACTTGCTCTTGTTTAGTACACCCCAATCAATCTAGTCTGATCAATAGCGAGGAAGTTTGTTAGTAATAAGTGTGAGCTTGTGTCTCGTGAAATTTTGTCTTGGTGATTGATGAGTCATTATTGATACACCGAGGTTCTGAATAAAGCTGGGTAAAGTCAAAAGCAGGGAAAGAAAGAAAAAAGGGGAAAAAATGTGAGAGTAAGAAAAGGAACCTATAAAGAAAATGAGAACAGGCGAATGAAATGAAGGAAATAAGAATGGGCGAAAGAACAAGTGAGAGAAATGGATAAAGAAAAAGGATTAAAGAGGAAGAAAAAGAACACACCGAACAGAAGGCTGTTGGGGGGGGGGGGGGAGGGGGATGAGAAATGGAAAAAGTGTAAACGACATATGACATGAAAGTAACAAAAGAAAGATATAAGGAACAAACTGAATGAGAGTGAGGGCAGAAAAGAGCAAGAAGTAAAGGGTTGGACAAACAAAAGAAAGTCTAGGGAACATGTGCAGAAGAGAAGATGGGTGAGGATGGAAGGCATAATAAAATGAGATAAAAAGATGAGGAAAACCAAAGGCGTCTGACCACGAGGGGATTTAAGTAACCACACGGGAACAGGCGGAGCCGAGCCGTGACTGATCCCAGAGATGAGCAGGGCATCATTACATGTTTTAGTTTTGTCGGATAAAATGTGTTTTATACACGTTTCTTCTTTACAGGTGATCCATAAGCACTTTTACCTGAAGCGGGCGGAGATCATGGCTCAGTGTGAGGAGTGGATCTCCGACATCCAGCAGTACAGCAGCGACAAGAGAGTGGGGCGGACCATGTCTCACCACGCCGCCGCGCTCAAGGTAGCACACACACACACACACACACACACACACACACAGTCAGTACACAACATCCTACAGAAACACAATACCAAACCGTCAAATGTGGGCGTGTCCCAAACCACTCACTTTAATTTAGAACAGAATTTCTTCTTTTCCTTCTTGTTTCATTTTTTTCTTTTTCTTGAAATCTAGACCCTTTTGTTTTCTTTCCTGTTTAAGACTTTTTAAATATTCCATTTTTCTACCATTAAGAGAAATTAAATGACACACATCTATTCATTTTTGTCATTTCATTCCTCCACCTTTTTTTCAGTTTGGAAACTTTGGTAACGTTTTTACTCTTTTCTTTGTGTCTTTTTTTTTGTCTTGTCTTCTAGTTACCTTAGATACCTTAGTTTACTTTTTGTATTAATACTTTTACTAATACTTTTTGGTGCCTTGTGCCTTTCTCCCTACCTTCTATTTTTTTTTTTCCTATCCTCTCAAAAAAAAAAATTCATACTTTTTCATACTTTCTCATTTTCTTTTTTTTTCCATCCTTTTATTTTATGTGTCTTTTTTAATCTTTACTTATTTATGTTTCCGTTCCCTTTTGTGCAATTTCCTTATTTCTTCCAATGTGGGCGTGTCCCAAACCAATCATTTAATTTAGGACACTACTACAAAATCAAAAATGTCATTCTCTTTCCTTTATTTTGTTATTCCTTTAGTTCTTTCTTCTTTTCTTTTCTTTAAATCTTCTTTCTTATTCTTCATAACATGCTTTTTTATTTTTTATTTCTTTACTATTCGGGGTTTTTTTTTTCAGTTTTTTAGTTTTCTTCCTGTATTTTTGTCTTTCTTTTTATGCTTATTTTTTCTTTCCATTTACCTTTCTCATTATTCCCTACATTATTTTTTTTTAACTAATCCCTTTTTTTTATTATTTCCTTTATTCTCATAGCCTTCCAATCTTCACACATTAAAAAAAGTTTTTACAAATATTTTGAATAATATAAGACTTTTTTATTTTTAAATTTTGTGTGTTTGTTTCCATAGCGACACACAGCCCAGCTGAGGGAGGAGCTTCTTAAGCTGCCCTGTCCGGACGGCCTGGAGCCAGATGGGGAGGAGTTTACAGAGCAAAGCTCCGCCCTCTCGAAGGATCTCCCGAATCAGGAGGCGGAGAAGCAGAGCGACGCCCAGTGTCAAGACGCCCAATGCAGTGACGGACAGCTTTAAGCCCCGCCCGTTCCCATTAGAGCCCCTCCCCTTTCGGACTGTCCATGGGAATTGAATAGACTCGGTGCTTCAGGAGCGAAGCTGCAGTTTTGTCCATATTTGTATGTAAGAATCTAATTATGTCATAGCATCAAAGTACGAAAGCGTAACCCAGCGAAATCCGCGCAACACATGCAAACTATGCGATGCCCTTACGACGAAACCGCGGGCGAATCACATGACCTGTAAAAGAGTGTACACTTTTTTCTTTTTCTCCTCCCTGTTGTGAAATAACCACTGATTGCTATGTTATTAAACTTGGTTATGTAAAGACAGAGGAAATCACCGAATACATGAGGGAACGGCCTTTCCTGCTTTCTTTTTGTTTTGTTTTGTTTTTTGTTTTTGTTTTTGTTTTTTTCCCCCCTTCGTCTGTTCGCGTGAGGGATCTGGAACTGACTGCCCGCTGTACAAGGAAACCTATTTAAAAGTGAAGGCACGGGTGCACAGTGGGGGGATTAAATCCCGCTGTTGCTTCTTTTGGTTTTTAGGCCCGTCCCCGGTGTAGACTTTAATAAAAGCCGCCATGGCCCCTGTGCTTCAGAGCCGCGCTCGTCCTCGGCCTCCACACCGCATCTCTCATTTTAAATGCAACTTTAATAAATGCAAGCTGTTTTACTTCGCTCGCAGACCTCATACCTTCATCTGCTGCTGCCTAGCAACTGCTTATATTATGGGCTGTTGTATTAAGAACCTACAGGGGGACAGAAGATTCTTTTTTCTATTTTTTTTTTATCTTGTCCTGATTTTTCTTTTCTCATTGTTTTTTGTGCTTTTTTAGTTTTTGTCGTTCTTCCTCATTTTATTACTCATTTTATTGTTTGTCATTCATCCATGTAGTCCTTTCCCTTTCTTTCTCTCCTCTAGTTTTTCCTCCCTTTTTCTTGGTTTACAGTGGTGCTTGAAAGTTTGTGAACCCTGTAGAATGTTCTCTATTTCTGCATAAATATGACCTAAAACATCATCAGATTTTCACACAAGTCCTAAAAGTAGATAAAGAGAACCCAGTTAAACAAATGAGACACAAATATTATACTTGGTCATTTATTGATTGAGGAAAATGATCCAATATTACATATTAGTGAGTGACAAAAGAACAGGGATCTATCAAAGTCTGCTCTTCACAACACATGTTTGTGGAAGTGTATCATGGCACGGACAAAGGAGATTTCTGAGGACCCCAGAAAAAGAGTTGTTGATGCTCATCAGGCTGGAAAAGGTTACAAAACCATCTCTAAAGAGTTTGGACCCACCAATCAACAGTCAGACAGATTGTGTACAAATGGAGGAAATTCAAAGACCATTGTTCCCCTCCCCAGGGGGATTGGTCGACCAACAAAGATCATCCAAGAGCAAGGCGTGTTTTTTGTTGTTATGTGTTTTGTATGTAATTTTGGAGAGGTCACAAAGGACCCCAGGATAACTTCTAAGCAAAACTGAAGGCCTCTCTCACATTGGCTAATGTTAATGTTCATGAGTCCACCATCAGAAAGAACACTGAACAACAATGGTGTGCATGGCAGGGTTGCAAGGAGAAAGCCACTGCTCTCCAAAAAGAACATTGCTGCTCGTCTGCAGTTTGCTGAAGATCACGTGGACGAGCCAGAAGGCTATTGGAAGAAATGTTTTGTGGACGGATGAGACCCAAAATAGAACTTTCTGGTTATGTTTGGAGAAAGGAAAGCACTGCATTCCAGCATAAGAACCTTATCCCATCTGTGAAACATGGTGGTGGTAGTATCATGGTTTGGGCCTGTTTTGCTGCATCTGGGCAGGACGGCTTGCCATCATTGATGGAACAATGAATTCTGAATTATATCAGAGAATTCTAAGGAAAAATGTCAGGACATCTGTCCATGAACTGAATCCCAAGAGAAGGAGGGTCATGCAGCAAGACAACGACCCTAAGGACACAATCCGGTCCTACCAAAGAATGGTTAAAGAAGAATTAAAGTTCATGTTTTTTGGAATGGCCAAGTCAAAGTCCCTGACCTTAATCCAATGAAATGTTTTGTGGAATCGGACCTGAAGCGAGCAGCTAATGTGAGGAAACCCACCAACATCCCAGAAGCTGAAGCTGTTCGTACGGAGGAATGGGGGGGGGGGGGGGGGGGGGGGGGGGCTAAAATTCCTCCAAGCCGGTGTTTGCAGGGACTTGATCAACAGCTACAGAAAACGTTTAGCTGCAGTTATGCTGCACAGGGGGGTCACACAGCAGATACTGAAAGCAAAGGGTCACCATACTTTTGCCACTCACTTAATATGTAATAATGGATTATTTTCCTTAAATAACTAAATGATCAGGTATAATAGATCATATTTATGCAGAAATATAGAAAACTTCACAAACTTTTAAGAACCATTCATTCTGTAATTTGCTCAGGTCCTTTTTATTTGAATCGTTCTCTCTTTCAAACTTTATCTCTTCTGATCGTTTGTTTTTTTCCTTCTTTCTCCTTAATGTTACTTCTCATTCGTCCTTAATGCCGTCTTTCATTTTGTCTTCTGTTTCTCCATTACTCTATTTATCTTTCTTATTTTACTTATCCTCTTTTGTCTCTTTGCATCCTTGTCTTTCTCTTTCATCATGTTTTTTTTTACTTAATTTTGCTCTTGCTGTAATCCCTTCATGTTTCCCTTCTTTTCTTTTTCACCATTTTTTCTTTTTCTTCTTTTTATACTAATTTCATTTTTTCTTTGATCCATTCATTCCTTTCCCTGTCATTTTAAGTTTTTGCTCTTTCATTTTCTTCCATGTCTTCTTAGTTTTTCTTTTTTCTCACTTTGTATTTATTCAGAATTGCTCAGTTTCTTTTTATTTAAAATATTCATCTTTCAAACTTTTTCTTCTCGATTTTTCCTTTTTACTTCCTTTGTCCTTTATTTTCTGCACTTTATTACTCTCTTTCTGTCTTTTCTTTTTGTCTCTTGTTTCTCATTTACTGTATTTTTATTTATTTTTTATTCTTGTTTCCTTTTGTGCCTTTGTCATTCCTCTTTTGTAAATATTGGTTTTGCTGTAATCCCTTTACATTTTCCCTTTATTTTTACATCCCTTCATGTTTTCTTTTTCATCTTTTTATAGATCTCATCTTTTCTTTGATATCGTTTTTTTTCCCTCTTGTCTTTCTTTATCGCGGTCTTTGGAATGTGCCCATTTTCAGTTCTAAACAGATCTTGGTTCTAAAGTGTTGGCCCCCCTCGTCGGATGGTAGGTTTTGTAAGAGAAAGCGAGGCGCTTTTGCCAGCTCTGGACGAGGGCGCCTGCTAATGTGCCTGCAAGAGATCGGATTTGGGCGATTAATCTGACCCTCCGAGCTGCAGGCCTTCAGTAAATCGGATAACTTCGGCTTACCTTCTGAGTCACTCGGTGCCTTCTCAGACGAATGAATACTCATCCAGGATTCAGAGGGTTAAAGATGCTCTCAGTGGAAGTCGGCCTGCTATGGTTCTGAGGGGAGGTGAACACGGGTGTAATGAACGCGGATCAGAACACGTCCGATCCTCAGATGAAGCTTCCTAACGCTTTTTGCTCACAGCTACAGCTCTTAAAGCGGCCCGAACACCAAAGCGTACAATGCTGACTGGAGGCTTTTCTTTATCACGCGGCGCAGCCGCTTCCCGTGCCGCCCTTGTTTATTCGTGTTTACTTATTCAGAATGCATGACTTGCGCCGTGAAGTGAGGAGCTGATTTATGAGCTCGGGATCGTCGAGCGTGAATAAATGTGAGGTCACGAGCGGGAATAAACGATGGAAATAGCCGTGGTGGTCACCGATAAAGCCCATGCTATTGTGTTTGTTTTCTTATTCATTTGCTTTTCGTAAGAAACCGTAAAAACCGTTCTCGCTGAAGAGGATATGGGTGGGGGGGGCCCATACAAAGAGCCACGTCTACAGGACTAAGCAGAATCTGTGGTCTTAAGGGTCCCGGAGTAGACGCAGCGCTCATCAGGGAGCAGTTTGAACGCCGGAGTGTTTATTCGGGCACTGCTCATTACTGTGTGTGTCAAACAGAGATTAAAACACCGGGCAACACAGTATCGGAAGTAACGAACGCAAAGCCTCGGCAAATAGGTTACACCTAACTGTTTAAAGGAATGTACTTTTTCAGGTTTAGTCATCGCTCAAATCGTATTACACAACATATCGACCAGATTAACTTCAAGCCTTGAGGCAGATGGGCTGCGTCGACAGCAGAAAGACCAGAACTGTCAGCCAGAAAACGAAAGCTCGAGTTTGGCTCACTTTGGGTCCATTAATACCAGTCAGCATGGCTCAAGTGCCCCCAGGATGCTATTAAAGAATGTCTTTCAATTTCAGAAAATAATCATCTGACCTTTGAAGTATCATGACTCACTATAATGGTTGGGCGCTCCCCCCTCCGCCCATCTCAGAGGCACAAAACGTACCCAAATGCACCTCCACACATGCAGACGGCGCTCAGCCACGAGTCCTGCGGGGATCTGCCGCTGCTCGGCTTAATCAAGATAAATGACCCGGCTGATTTTTCTAAAGAGGAAGCTATTGCACCGCCCCGGCGGCCTATCCACAGGGCCAAGCTCTTCTAGTTACAGAAGTTTAGTTTGACTCTTTCAGGTTTTTTTTTTTTTTATATAAAGACTCTCCAGGTCACAAGTTAACCCTTTATGCATGATGCCCCCTTGTTGCGAAGCCCTAACCGTCAGAATGGGAAATGTCACTCTTCACAAAACACAACATAATACACTCAACTCATGTACTCTTCCATACCCACTTTATTCAATTCAGGGTTGTGGGGCAGCGACCGGGCCTGGACTCAAACCTGTGTCTCAGGAGCTCTGAGGAAACAACTCTAAGGCTCTACGTTTAGCATGAACACTTTTAGCTTTAAGTCTGAAATAGAGAACTATCATTTCTCTCATTCTATAACTACAGCTCAGTTTACATCACAGTGTTTATATATAGACTTTATTACACGACATTTGTTTATATACAGACTTTAGTACACCACATTTGTTATTACATCACACAATATTTCTTATTTTATCACATTCGTTCATATGTAGGCTATATTACGATACCACTAATCAAATATAAGCTTTGTTACATCGCAGCTGTTCATATATAGTCTTTATCACGCCATATTTATTCGTATTTAGGACTTTATTTCATTACACGTGTTTATTTTTAACTTTTAATTCAGGTAAATGTATAAGCACGCAGCGGCGAGTGATTAGCAGGTTAGCAGCCAGACAGAGTATATGTGGTAAATTCGTTAGAAATAGGGTTTAAATAACGTTGTGTGGCAGTATTGTTAAATCAAAGAAATAATTACGAATACATCTTTTATATTTCCTTTCGTGAACGAGTGTGTAGGTATGAGAAAAAGTTGAATGATTAGCTAGCATGGCTGTTTTGAGCTACATAGCGGCATAAACGTCAAGTATAACGTGATGCTATTTGGCGCAGGGTCCGTTCCGAATCATTTTACACTCGTCTAAGTTTGTTTCGATAACATTTGTTACGGTTGTGTGCACACATGAGCCTACTACAGGTGACCGGCTTTTGAACTCCATTCCCCATGATGCAGCGCGGCGCTGTCATGGCTGCGCACTGACAGCGCTTTGTGGCACATGTGGAAGAGGCAAAAACCGAGCTAAACGCCGGACTGAGCGGGTTGGGACGCGGATCGGATGAAACACGGGGCGGTTTGTGGAAATAAGAGTTAGTTAAACGAACCAGGGTCGATTCGATTCATCAGGATTTCAGCAGAGACGCGAGTTTGTGCCGGAAGAGAGAAAATGGAGCAGATGGAACCGGCCGTGCTGAGGGGGTTTCTGTCTGAGAGGGAGCGATCCGCGTGGAACCAGGGATCCCAAAGTGCTGCAGGTGAGAGGAGGACAGGTGGGGGGCAGCGCGAGGCCGGATGTAGAGTTATGATCCTTGTTATGGGTCGAGCTCGGGTGTGTTTGAGAATGGAATAGTGTGTGCTGTAGACTGGATCTGAATCTGGAAGGAGTATGTATATGTGTGTGTGTAAGTGTAAGTAAGCGTGTGCGCGCGCGCGTGCTCGCTCGTGCCTGTATGTGTCTGGCCGGCTGGCACAGCCCGTGCACGAGCTCATCGCGTCCGTGCATGAGGAGAAGCAGGATGAGAAAGAAATCCGCAGGGGTGAGTCTGGTTTGTCACGTGCTGCATGCATTTCATACGAATGTGCTGTTAGACGGTCATACAGGGTGTGTGTGTGTGTGTGTGTGTGTGTGTGTGTGTGTGTGTGTGTGTGTGTGTGTGTGTGTGTGAGGATGCTTTACCGTGGAGACTGATGGTGCTGATGCTGAGGGAGGGGAACGAAGGAATGATGCTTAGTCTGCATGTGGTCGAACCGGACCAGTCTTGCATTGTCTGTGTGTGGCTTGCATAAAATGGCCCTCTGTTTTTTGAGGACGCAGAGCTTTAAGACTCCGGTGTGTTCAGATGTGTTTCAGATCAGCTCCTTAAAAGGTCTCGTTCTTCGTTTCCAGTCTTTGGGCTCCAGGCATGATTTATTCCAAGACTCATACCGATCATCGGTCAAAGTGTAGCCTCTAATATTCACCACACACCTTATGGTGCTCCAGAACTACAGAGGATCTTCGATTAAGTTCAGATTAATTTCGTATTAAATATCAATCATTCGTAGAATGTGATTCGTTATCTTTGTTCTCAACCACTTAGATCGTTGTCTTTTAATTTTTTTTGGAAGGCGTCGTACAGCGAGTAGAGAGGAAGATTAATGCAGTAGACCAGTGTTACCTTCAGATGTAATATGGTTGGAACCCTCTGGCAGCTATGGGATTCAGAAACCAAAATAGATGCCCTAGGTAGGCAGCATATTTTTTGGTAGCTCTGAAGTCAATGGCATTCTAAATGGGGTTTCCTGTTTATGTTGGTGGAGATGATGATGGTGTTAAGACAATGATTGTGGTGGAGGTTGGAGGTGCGGATGGTGATGACAGTTATGATAATGATGGTACGGTTGATGAAGGTTATGAAGATGGTGATGATGATGATGATGGAGATGTAAGAGAGATGACAGTGGTGATGATGGTGTTGGTAGAGATGATGGAGAAAATGGTGTTACGGAGTTGAAGTTGATGATGAAAATGGAGATTGCAGTAGAGGTTCTACTAGAGCTGGTGGTGATGGCAATAGTGGTGGTCCAGATGGAGCTGAAGATGGCAGTGCTTTGGAGAATGCAGTCGATATTCTGGTAGAATGTAGTTTGTGTGGAGACTTTTTAGTCTGGAAACGCCGAAAAGCCAGACAGAATGTTGCAACCTTAAACACAGTACCAACAATAATAAAAATAATTTTAAAGGGGAAAAAAAAACTCCTGTGTGCACTGGAATCGGATCGGATCAGAACCGAAAAAATGTGGATCGACCCATCGCTAGATGGAGAAGGCAATTGTGGAGGACATCAGAGATGCCTATTTGATTGTCGATTTTGTTTTTTTAACATATGATCAGCTGTTTCCGATTTTGGCCGATTCCCATTTTCTTTCCGTGTAAGAAAAAATTTGTTCGACTTTTCTTTTAATGGAAGCTTCTTCGCTGTTAAAGAAAATAGCAGGGGGATGCTGGCTGTTGCTTTGTTGCTTTTTAGATGTGTCAAAATGTGTATATTCAGCGGGACGATGCCGTTTTAAATGTTATTGAATCCATTGTGCTGACTGTTGTGTTTTTTGGAGTTGATCCTCCACAGCTTATATTTGTACAGCCGGTATTCCAAACAGTTGGTGCAAACATGCTGAAGACATGGCTGTGTCCGAAATCGTTCCTACTCCCTCATTAGTGGCCCTACTCCCTCATCGCTAATGCACTATATATAGAGAGACTTTTTACTTGACACAAGTGAAATCTAATACTTTCTCATCATGAAAATACATCAGGCCCGGTCTTATAAACAAAAGGGGGGGGCGCGCTGAGCCCGTGTTTAAAGCTCCATACACACATCAATTAAAGTTACTAAAAGCTTTGTGCTCCTCTGATGGTTTTAGTCGGTGGTGCGCCTGCTCCGGCACGTGTTCGATGGAGAATTCGAGGAGTTTTGCTCAGTGTCCCGGTGTCGGAGATGTTGGCTGGGGAACCTGAGCGGGACGAGAGAACGTTGAGGCGTTTCCTGCAGAGGCGTTTCCTCGCCTACCTGAGCGAAGAACGATCCGGAAACGAAGAGAGACAGGTAAGGAAAAAAGAGTCGCAGTGGACGATCCAACAGTGATAGCTGAGCCCTGTTTAAAGGGTCTGAGCAAACAATCAGGTTATGTGAATGCAAAGTCAAAACTTGAGGTGGCTGGGCCACAACGGCAAAATAGCACCAGGTTCAGCCAGCAATGAGAAAAGGCGGACGTAGGCTCTCGGAAACTGGACCGGACAAAACATTGCTTAGCTCGACAAACCTCGTTTTCTGCCTGCGAGTTCAGACGAGAGGCCGAAACGCGATGGTAAAGAATGAGTCGGGAACCTGTTGCAATTCGTCGTTGACGTTATCGGCTCGGGTGATTAATCGGCGCTGCTTTCGCCTCTGCCGTGGCTCGCTCTCTGTTCCTGTACCCCGGCGTGACTGAGCTGTTTGATTTGAATTGCTCGGATCGAAATGGGTTTGAGATTAAACACACATTTGCTGCCTGTCTGATGGTCGCGAACGCTCATGGAAAAAAAAAAAAAAAACGCAATCGTCGGATCTCATTACTAAAATCGTCACGCATTAATGTTTGGTTTAATGGTTTGAGGTTTTAGGACGGCTATTTTATCTAAAAAAAAAAGGTAGGACTTTCTTTAATGGTGTCTCGAATGATTTGATTTCTCTCTGTATGACTAAATGGTAACGTCGCGGCTCCTTCTCATTCCTCGTATCACTGGCATCAATTATTAATTTTTAATACGTGTGGATTTACGTCTCCCTCCTGCAACCGAAATGAAGTGTTCATGTGCTTATTAGGGTTTGAAGCAACATTTTGTGAAGTGTTTTTGGTAAATCCTGGCCTGGTTGAGTTATAAACGCAGACTGTCCTGCTCTGACATCATCAGTAACCCTGAAGGCAACCCCGTAACCGCCAGAGATATGAGCTCACGTCTCCGGTTTGTCCCCCTCGGAACATTTCAGATCCATAACGATTTGTCCCTGGATAAAGTGGCTCAGGTGTTTATTTTAGTTACACCCGTCCGTTTCTCCCACGTCCAACACGTCAACTATGAGAACTGACTGTTCACTTACCCTCTATTACATCCCACGCGCCGCCCTAATGCTAATCAGCGTCATGGCGATCTTAATCTTATTTTCGTCATAGTTTTCATCAAGGACCCTTTTCTTGTAACGGAAATGAGACGATGACTAAATAAAAATTAATGAAAGAACGATAGAAACTAGGGCGAAATGAATTGACACTTTTTTTTTTCAACGAATAAAAATGAGACAACAATATTTGGCAGAGAACATCCAGTCAGGTCTGATCGAGTTTGTGGAAAGGCGGGACAAGTTTTGTAGCGATCCTCAGTGTGGTAAGACGCAGACACTTGAGCTAACTCCGGGAAGACCGTACAAGTAGCCTCTGGACTGTTTCTCAGGAAGCCAACTCGACAATGTTAACTCCTGATAGGGAGGAGAGCCGATATATCGGCACATTTCTCATTTAATGTCAAGGAAAACAAGACTCTGAAACGAAATCTGCAGGCATGTCGTCCTGAAACTGCTGTCAAGCGATCCACAATGAAATGGCGCGAGCTCCTACTTTAGCGGTATTACGTTGCAAACGCACTAGAAGTTCATAATGTTCAAGCCAGTATTTCAGCGAATAAATTTGGGATTAAAATATGTTTCCAGTTTGCGACGTGGGTGTATTTTACTTTATCTAAAAAGTGTTCGTACTATCTTTAAGGAGTATTCGGGTAACATAACTCCGTTTTATACTGTCATGACGAGTACATGCATATAGACCATGCACATATGTCTGATCTTATGTTTTATAAAGCTCATAATATATCATGTATTCCAGCTTGATTCAATTCTACAATTTCCCCTGAGTGTCCACAGCGAGTTTGAAGCAGATCTTTGATGGAAATTGAGTTCTAACAACTTTAATGTATAATGTTATTATTGAAGCATGCATGTACAGTGGGGCAACAAAAGTATTTAGTCAGCCACTGATTTTGCAAGTTCTCCTACTTAGAAAGATGAGAGAGGTCTGTAATTTTCATCATAGCTACACTTCAACTATGAGAGACAAAATGAGAAAAAAAACCCAGGAAATCACATTGTAGGATTTTTAAAGAATTTAATTGTAAATTATGGTGGAAAATAAGTATTTGGTCAATAAATTTGGTTCAACTCAATACTTTGTAACATAACCTTTGTTGCCAATGACAGAGGTCAAATGTTTCCTGTAAGTCTTCACCAGGTTGGCACACACTTGTAGCTGGTATTTTGGCCCATTCCCTCCATGCAGATCTCCTCTAGAGCAGTGATGTTTTGGGGCAACACGGACTTTCAACTCCCTCCACAAAATTTTCTGTGGGGGTTGAGGTCTGGAGGACTGGCTAGGCCACTGCAGGACCTTGAAATGTTTTTTTTTACGGAGCCACTCCGTTCGTTGCCCGAGCGGTGTGTTTTGGGATCATTGTCATGCTGGAAGACCCAGCCATGTTCCATCTTCAATGCTCTCACTGATGGAAGGAGGTTTTTGGGTTAAAATCACGATACATGGCCCCGTTCGTTCTTCCCTTAACACGGATCAGTCGTCTTGTCCCCTCTGCAGAAAAACATCCCCAAAGCATGATGTTTTTCCTCCCCCATGCTTTACAGTAGGTATGGTGCAACTCAGAATTCTTCTTCCATCCAAACACGGCGAGTTGAGTTTTTAAACCAAAAAGTTCTGTTTTTTGGTTTTATCTGACCACACGTATTTCTCCCAATCCCTCTTCTGGATCATCCATATGCTCTCTGGCAAACTTCAGATGGGCCTGGACATGTACTGGCTTAAGTAGGGGGGCACGCCTGGTCTCTGCAGGTCATTCATCAGGTCCCTCCGTGTAGTTCTGGGATTTTTGCTTACCGTTCTCATGATCATTTTGACCCCATGGGATGAGATCTTGCGTGGAGCCCCAGACCGAGGGAGATTATCAATGGTCTTGTATGCCTTCCATTTTCTTACAGTTGCTCCCACAGTTGATTTATTCCCACCAACCTGCTTGCCTATTGTAGATCAACTCTTCCCAGCCTGCTGCAGGTCTACAAATTTTCTTTTTGGTGTTCTTCGACAGCTCTTTGGTCATGGCCATGGTTGAGTTTGGAGTCTGACTGTTTGAGGCTGTGGACAGGTGTCTTTTATACAGGTAACAAGGTGGAACAGGTGCCATTAATACAGGTAACGAGTGGAGGAAAGAATAGAGCTTCTTAAAGAAGAAGTTACAGGTCTGTGAGCGCCAGAAATCTTGCTTGTTTGTGGGTGACCAAATACTTACTTTCCACCATGATTTACAATTAAATTCTTTAAAAATCCTACACTGTGATTTCCTGGATGTTTTTCTCATTTTGTCTCTCATAGCTGAAGTGTAGCTATGATGAAAATTACAGACCTCTCTCATCTTTCTAAGTAGGAGAACTTGCACAATCAGTGGCTGACTAAATACTTTTTTGCCCCACTGTATATGTTTCATTTTAAATATTTTAAAAAAATACATATTGCAATTCATATTTCATTTCATATTTTAGTGAACTGAATCTGCTGTAGATTTAGTTGACTATAATCTTATTCTAATTAGTCGACTAAAAATAATTCAGATGAGTAATTGACTAAAACTAAATCACAATTTGCTGTCAAAATGAACACTGGTTGTACGTACACTCTGCTCCTCTTTTTTTACCCCCCACCCTCGTCTCGCTCTCATTGTCATTTCGCGTGCGTCTTTGCTCTCGTTATTTTCCTTCTCCGTCCTGCACGGCATCGGCAATCGCGACGAGATTCATCACTCTGCTCTCGGCCTTGCGTGAAAACCTCACCCAGGATTAATTCGGGAGAAATATGTATGAAGGAGGATATAAATAATGCCTCCGAACAGACCAGAATCTCAGCCGTGAGCACAACCGAACAGGATGATGGGAGTTTAAACGCTTGTTCCACGGCCAAAAGTGTCTGGACGCATTTAATATGGAGCCGGTGACCCTTTCGTGTTCTTGCCTGAGTTAGAATTAGAAAAACATCAACTTGGAGTTTCTTGATACTTTTGGCCGGATTCCGCCTTTAAGTGGATGTGATGTAGATTTGTTTATTCGAACATGCTGATGAGTACACATTGTTTAGGATTTGGATGAATAGTGAATGCGTTGAGAATTCATTAATATGTATGAATGGATCAACAACTGAATCGTGTCGCCTTTCAATAACACCTCTCTCTCTCTCTGCAGGGAAACCTCCATGTTGGTGTTGGCAGTTTCGTGTCTGCACCTTTTTGTGCAGTCTAACTGGACGGGTCCTCCATTCCTCTTCCAGGTCTCCGACCTCTTGCCCGCCGCCCTGCTGGACAAACACGGCGAGGTACGAAAACGAAACCTCATCGCTTTTCAGCACCAAGTATCATTTTTGATTTTTTTTAAAAAACCATTTTAAAGGGGGAGGGTAAACGATCTCCACTCTTGTAGATGGCGCAGTGCAGTGTGTTGTTAGTTTGTCTGATGGATTGTACATCATAAGTTTGATATGCTTTCGCAGTGTTCCACGTAGACGGACCGAAAAGACCAAAAGGTTTTGAAAAAGAACCCACATGTATTAATGCTATCCTTCAACCCGAGTCCAAAACTGACGGACTGTGTAAAATTTACATTTACAGCATTTAGCAGACGCCCTTATCCAGAGCGACTTACAATTGGTACAGTCTTACAATCCAAGCAATTGTGGGTTAAGGGCCTTGCTCAAGGACCCAACAGTGGCAGCTTGGCAGAGGTGGGATTTGAACCCTGGACCTTCTGGTCCAGCGTTCAGTACCTTACCCACTAGGCTACAACAGTCCATAAAATGTTTAATCGTAGTCTGTTCTGATTTCTGCGTTAAAATCAGGCCAACCAATCAGAGCTCGGTCGTCGGGCAGAATAGCTCCAGAGCTTATAGGACGAGCAACACACTGCCTCCATTTTTCAAAACCATACTCAGTGTGAATAGGCCTTTGCATGCTTAGCAGTACTGTTCATCTATATTGATGTGTGTGTGTGTGTGTGTGTGTGTGTGTGTGTGTGTGTGTGTGTGTGTGTGTGTGTACAGGCTGGATCTCTGAACTCAGAGCTGCTCTCCACTCTGGTGCTGGATGGTGAGAGTGTTTACAGTCTGCTCTCTAACCCACTGCTGCTGCTCATCTCCAGAGTGCTGCTGGTCCACTGCGCTGAGAGGATGGACCACCTGCAGGTGTGTGTGTGTGTGTGTGTGTGTGTGTGTGTGTGTG
>JAJAGP010003627.1:0-68469 GCA_025084515.1 Ancistrus triradiatus
CTACTCACACCTGATTATCATCCCATTGATTGAAAACATCTGACTCTAATTTCACCTTCAAATTAACTGCTAATCCTAGAGGTTCGCATACTTTTGCCACTCACTAATATGTAATATTGGATAATTTTCCTCAATAAATAAAAGACCAAGTATAATATTTTTGTCTCATTTGTTTAACTGGGTTCCCTTTATCTACTTTTAGGATTTGTGTGAAAATCTGATGATGTTTTAGGTCATATTTATGCAGAAATATAGAAAAATCTAAGGGGTTCACAAACTTTCAAGCACCACTGTACATTACAAAAGCATGGACCATGCACAGTTCTCAGAAAAATATCTCATGATAAATAAAGCAATATCAATATCATTATCATGTTGTCATATTGCAGGCTTAACCTGTCTTTACCTGTGTCTGATTCACCCAAATCCAACAAATTCCACACAATTAAAAGTCTCTTCCAGTGACTTTTACTGAAGACTAGGTTCTACATTTTAGGATTGAATTTATGGCAGAATGTCCCACTGTGGAAGCGCAAAAATAAACCTTCTTATTCTCAGTGACTTGTTTTGGAAAGTGTTTTGCAATTGTGCAGCTACCTCAGGAATGACCATCTGTAATTTTCTTTAGACCTTTGAGGCAACATTGGCTTCCTTAATGACTAAAGCCTTAGCTCTGATGAATTTCAGCTTTAAACCATATCAACTCAGTGACATGGCCAGCACACAACTACATGATGGCCCAACAATGGTGGTTTCAATCCACATGTACAGTACTGTGCAAAAGTCTTAGGCCACTGTTGGATTTTGTGTTTTAGAAACGGCATATTGACCATATATATCATACTGTCAATGACTGGACCGGAAAATTTCAACCTTGGATTGTCGCTCTATAATTCTCTTTTCCACTGATCTTCATTCCAATCTTTGGGAGCTTTAGCATATCTTAGCCTTTCACCCTGTTCCCCTTTCTTGGCTACTACCCTTGCCAAAAAATCAGTCCTGACCAAGCATCTTAGGATTGTATAAGGGTCAACTTGGCATCCCGATGAAGCTTCCAAATGCTGCTAAATACTTGCCACTGTAGCCTATAGAAGTTGTTTTTCTGATTTTTTTTTTCCATTTTTAATGCTGCATACAAATTTCTTGAATTTTTTGATTGTATTATAATATGGAGACTGAGAAATAATTGTATGTGGCCATTATACCACTGCTAAAACAATGGTATAGTTAGTATACTGGTGGCCTAAGACTTTTGCACTGTACTGTATGTCAGCATGATACAATCAGATATTTATCATATACACTCCCTTGCCCTTTTACCAATCAGCATGCACACCTATCACCCTAAGACCTTTATCACAGAAACACGTACACTTATGAGAGTAGCACGAGCAGTGACATCTTTGTGAGTACATTATCTCCAGCACTGCCACGGATGCTGTTAGTCTTTTGAAGCCTTTAATGCTTTTAAACTTTTTGATTTTAACTTTTAAAACCAATCTCTAAAGGCATAAATACTAATAATAAAAACACCCCAGTTGGTTTTAGGGTCAACCCAAATTTCAATTTATTATTCTGCTTTTCTGGATTTTAGGAATTATAATATGTGATTGCATTTACATTTTTGTCCCATACAATATCTGTAATAATTTGTGCATGTTTAAATATGCATCGTGTCTGCACATACATATACATACAGTACTGTGCAAAATGCCTAGGCTACCATTAGATTAGATATGCCAATTGTATAATGACTATATATAATTATTTCTCAGTCTCTTTATTAAAATAAAACAGAAAATACAGGAAACCTGTATGCGGTATTTAAAAAATAACAAAAAAAAGTGTTACCTCCTCTTACACTTGAGCAATCGCTGCATCTGGCAGCTACATTGGGATGCCAAGTTGACCCTTCTACATTCTGAAGAAGCTTGATAAGGAGCAATCTTTTTAGAAGCATAGCAGCCAAGAAACCACTTTTCTGGAAGGGGAACAGGGTGAAAAGGCTAAGATATGATAGGATAAAGATTGGAATGAAGATCAGTGGGGAAAAAGTATCATGGAGTGACAAATCCAAGTTCGAAAGTTTTGGGTCCAATCATCGACAATTTATTATATATGGTCATTATACCATTTCTAAAACAACAAATCTAATGCTGGCCTAAGACTTTTGCACATTACTGTATATGATCATCTTGAATTATTTTAGAGCCTCTACAAAGTGAGTTTAAATGAGAATGAACCCAAACATGTTGGGCTTCCAGGAATAACTTTCAGGGAGAAAGTGGAGATGACATGGCCCAATCTTTCTACTGTTGGAGTTAATGTAATTCGGCTCAGTTTCAACAAGGTCTGACTGTAAATGTGGAATATAAGCTATCTACAGGTATGATAGGTTGTACTTTGTGTTAATTGCTGCAAAATATTCCCATCATTTCAAATGTTGGGATGATGTCAAGGTACTGGACTGTGGACCAGAAGGTCCAAGGTTTAAATCCCAACTCTGCCAAAGTTGGCCCACTGTTGTTCCTTGGAGTAGCAAGGAACCCTTAAACCCCTCCATTTCTAGATTGTTAATATTGTTGTAAGTAAAGTCACCCTTGGATAAGGCATGTCCTGCTCAAATGACTAAATTTAAATGGAATGTCATTTTCCATGTTAAATAATTGTAAAACGCCATGTTATAGGCTAAAAGTAAAACTGAATAATTTGAAACTTGAAATCTTCAGATATTCAAAATGGTTTTTTTAATTATAATTTCTATCCTCAATGCCATGATTCTGTCTATGTTCTCCAACATTAACAAATACACAATATGGTCATAATATGGAGCATACAGGCATAAAATCATTTCCATACTCAAACGGTGAACACTTTTAGATTCCCCCTTCCCAAGAATTCAACTCATCAAATGTTTCACAGTAGGGTATGGGTTTCTTGGGGATGCAACTCAGCATCCTTTTGTTTTCCTCCAGTTGAGTTTTTACCAAAAAAGTTCTATAGTGGTTTCAATCTGACCACATGATATTTTTCTCCCAATCCTCTTCTGGATCATCCATATGCTCTCTGGCCAAACTTCAGAACAGGCTCCTGGACATGTTACCGGCTTAAGCAGGGGGGGGGCACGCCTGGCACTGCAGGATCTGAGTTCCTTCTTGGCGTAGTGTGGTTTCACTGATGTTAGCCTTGTTACCTTTGGTCCCAGCTCTCGGCAGGGTCATTCATTCAGGTCCCTCCGTTGTAGTTCTGGGATTTTTGCTCACCGTTCTCCATGATTTCATTTTGACCCCACGGGATTGCAGATTCTTTGTGTGGGAGCCCCAGATGAAGGGAGATTATCAGTAGTCTTTTTATTTCCCTTACACTTGCCTCCCACAGTTGTGATTTATTCACACCAAACCTGGGGGCTTGCCTATTGTAGATTCCACTCTTCCCAGCCTGGTGCAGGTCTAATACAAATTTCTTCCTGCGCCGTCCTTCAACAGCTCTTCAGTCTTGGCCATGGGTGAGTTTGAGAGTCTGACTGTTTGAGGCCTGTGGAACGGCAGGTGTCTTTTTACCGCTAACAGATCAACCAGGTCAAAAACAGGTGCCATTAATACAGGTTAACGAGGGTGAGGCAAGACAGAAAGAGCTTGTTTTAACGAGAAGGAAGAATTTAAGGTCTTCTTTTTGAAGTCTGAGAGAGCCAGAAATCTTGCTTGTTTTTGTGGGTGACCAAATATTTATTTTCCCCTTGATTTACAATTTTAAATTCTTTTTAAAAAAAATCCTAGCACCTGTGATTCCAGCTGCGCTGTGACATTAACAGAGCGTGGTGATCAGGTGAAGTTCTCCCACTTTTCTATTCTCGATATGATTAGCAACTTGTCTCCACATCTTTGACGTTGTACCTATGCTGCGAGAACAAAATTTGGAGGGAGAAGCCCTCTCTCATCTTTCTACGTAGGCCGCCAAACTTGGCCCCTGCAAGTGTCGTCACTTCTCCCTACACCGTGCTTTTTTTGCCCCACTGTATAGTGCCCAACATTAGATTCTTGACTAAAGTGGAGCGTTTATCATGTTTTTGGAGGTTTGGTAGGAGCCAAATGTCATCTATGCACCATTAGAGATTCCTACAGCTGATGTTATGTAATCCTTTATTTTGATCATTTGTAAACCGTGCATTTGAGTGTGGGATATGTAGGCGCTGGCACATTGACACACAATGTCAAGATGGGCAGGGGGGTGTCGATTGCCTACGTAAATCTGAGGAGAAATGAGTTTCCCATGTAAATTAACACATTGATTCTGGGAACCTGAGTTTGCAATGCTCGAGAATCCACTAAGCTTTCTCACTATAGCGCGCAAAGGTTTTATAGTGACCTAGTATTTTGTAGGGGGGATTGCTACTCAGACAGAGAACAGGGTCCAGGTGTGGGACTACCCATCAGTAGACCAGTTTTGATTCTGAAACTGAGTCGAATGCACGAGATCCCCAGCTTCTCCCTCGCGCACCGGTCCTCAAAACACCTTAGATTCAGTGTTTTTTGAAGGGTTGACGAAGGTTGGTCTATTTTAGGTTTTTGTTTGTTCACAGTTGAAGGTAACTTGTGTTTTCTGGTCAAAAAGCAGAGAAGTTGTAATGAATGTGTCTGGGGTCATGCATACAGCTATAATGAGCTGGAGCCAGTCTTCTCAGGTCTATTTTCCAGACCTGTTTTTAGCATTTTACTGCTATTGTGACCCTGTAGAAACAACCTTTGTAGTTTAGGTTTGTAATCGGTTCCTCCAATGGACGGATAATGTTTTCATTAAGCCTGGTGTGAGCTATCATTACAGCCCTACCACTGCCGGGACAAAACAATGCGTCTGAGTTTTTAGGTTTAAAACCATTTAACGTTTGCCGGTACAGTATGTACCATGCTGATGAATGGCAACGTATATACAAGTTACAAAATGTGCCTTTATATCTCTTTAAAAAAATCACATTTATGGTTATGGTTATGGTTATGGTTATGGGACTGTGGTGGCTGAATGGTTAAGTTAGTGTGCTATGGAACCACAAAATGTCCAGGATCAAATTTACAACCTCTGGGAATCCTTGAGCAAGGCCCTTAACCCACAATGGCTTGGGATTGTAAAAATGGTATCAGTTGTAAGTTTGCTCTGGATTTAAGGGGACATCTGCTAAATGACTAAGTTATAAATGGAAAAAATGCCACAGTTAGTGATGTGTGAGTACTTAAAAAAACTAATAGCAAAACGCTTGAAAAGCTTTGACACTTTTGAATGTTTCTTGAACATAATATGTTGTTGGGAGGAGAGGAGGACTGGAAGACTATTCCTGTTAGGGAGTAAACAAGTCTTTTTCAGGTTCTTATAATTTGAGTCATGACTCACCTAATTCCCAGCATTTTCAAACTAATCTCTATTCCCTGCATCTGTCATGAATGTGAAATTACTACAGACCATCATTTCAACACATACTGTAAAAGAATTCAAAATCTGTTTATAATGGAAGCCTTGGGACATTTTGTTGTTGGCAAAGCTAATCTTGTGTGATTTATCCAACCTTGAACAGCAGACTCCTCGAGTAAAATTTAAAGTTACTTATGCTTTCCCTAAGAATTGTCAAATATGGCATATGTACAAAGGCTCTTGAATAGCATAGTGGAAAGATGCTAGCCCACCTCCATGGAGACACTGGTCCCAGGAGTGCCTTCCAGCCTGCATGGGCATCACACGGGAATGATCATCCCCCAACGCTGCAACAGTGACCCCTGCCGGGTGCTCTGATGGACTCCCTTTTCCAAGGTACACCATAAAGATAGGTTGTCCAGCTCAGATTTCAATGGCAGCAGGTCATGTGTGAGACAGGTCATGACCTTTAGGGAAACAGCTTTATTACCCATACTAAAAGGCTGCCAGTTCCAAACCAGTTCCATAGGATAACAAAATGCAAAAATGAAACTAACTGTAGTGCTGTATACCAAAAATCTTGAGTAATAGTGAGATATCTCAATTACAGGGAAACTGGTGGTACAATGTTTTATGATAAATCAAATGTGGTGTGTTGTTTTAGAATAATACAACTATTTTATGATGTTTCTCTATTGTAATGCAGGGCCACTCCTGACCTGCTTATGCTCTGTCAGTCCCAGACCCCCAGACCCCCTACAACCCCTGGGGAGGAACTTATAAAGTCAGAAGGCAAAGGCCAGCCCTGGGAGGTGGAGCAACAAAAACAGGGGGGACAAGATTGATGAAGACCATAAACTCAGTAACTACATGGGGACACTTACTGATGGGGGTTTCAGCCATCAGACATACAGAACACAGACGATGACAGACCTGTGACTGAACCCTGTTTTTCTGAAACGTAGGTGACAGAATCCCAAGGAATGGGAACCTCACCTTTCCAGAGGTGGGTTGGCTCACCAGTGCTCTACCAAAGGAGCCATGAGTCATGTTCTCATCCTGCCTCTGGCAAGGTGAGGCTTGTCTGTCAGAACACAAATTCTCTCTGGGATCTTGTAATGTGCATGTGCTTGAGAATTCTGTCCCATTCTTTGGGGTTTCCCATCTCCTTTTGGATTCCGTCCCAGGTTTCTTTATCTGTGGTGGCTTGTCCCAGGTCTTTATCTGTGGCTGTAGGTAAAGAGTTCCCATTGGTCTCAGGTTGAGTTTGATTCCATCTGGGTGACTGATAGCCAGCTACCCATATGCATGTTTGCAGTGTAGGGTTGAGTTCCGGTACCATCTGTCTATTCTGTCTTCCTATGTTGGGTCCTCACATGACAACCATACAGTATCTGTCAAAAATATAGTAGGATGTTTTATAAAAGTAAATATACACTCACCAGCCACTTTATTAGGTACACCTGTTCTACTGCTCATTAAAGAAAGATGACTTAAGTGACGTTGACCATGTCATGGTTGTTGGTGCTAGACAGGCTGGTCTGAGAAGTTTAAAAAACAGGTGCCACTCCTGTGAAGAACAGGCAACTGAAGCTACAATCCACACAGGCTCACCAAAACTGGACAATAGAAGATTCAAAAAATGTATTGAGTCTGATGAGTCTCAGTTTCTGTTGTGACATTCAGACATTTGGGTCAGAATTTGGCGTAAACAACATGAAAGTATGAATCCATCCTACCTTGTATAAGTTCAAGCCGGTGGTGATGTAATGGTGTGGAGCATATTTTTGTGGTACACTTTGGGCCCATTAATACGAATTGAGCATTGTTTAAACACAACAGCATACATGTATTGTTGCTGACCATGTTCATTCCTTTATGATCCCAGTGTACCATCTTCTGATGGCTATTTCCAGCAGGGTAGCTCAAATCAAGTTCAAACTGGTTTCTTGAACATGGCAATGAGTTCACTCAAATGGCCTCCACAGTCACCAGATATCAATCCAACAGAACACTTTTGAGATGTTGTTGAATGGGTTGAGTGTATGGCACGACATTTTGTCATAAGAGCACAAAACACCAGGATATTTTGTAATAGCAAGAACATGTATATAATAGCAAAAAATAAATAGTAAAAAGCAGACCATGGTTATATAACATTTTATAAGGTAAGATTTCATAAGAGCTTCTAAGTGAATTGCTTCTGTAATTTTTGACTATTGAAAAAACAATATATATTGTTTACTATTTAACTGAGTAAGGTGACTGAAAGTTTACTAGACTAAAAGTCATAATTTGCTCTTGAAAATGTCATGAAGTAAAATTTACACTTTGCAGAATGTTTATTTTACCCAAATGAGCTAGACGTACCCCAAAAATGTACAACAACAAAATATTTTTACTACACTATACACTTCTGTATAACTGAAATGCAACAACAAAGATTGTTATTTCTTCCAAATCCATTTGGTTCTGCATCACAGGGGTTAATGAATAATAATGTTTTGCTTGCACTTGCTGATTAGGCATCCCTATTCACATTTATAGCACAGGAGATATAACAGGTTGTGTGCCCTTCGACATTTTTCCCATTATACTCTTTCCTTCTCTCACTAGCAAAAAGGATGATTGAGAGACTTTCTCCAAGAAAGTTAGCAGCAGGGGTCTCTTTCTAAGAGCACAGATGTTGAGGTTCCCTGCACTATTGATTTAAAAGAGTCTGGAGAGTCTCAAAAGCAGCGGGTTAGAGAGTGAAAGGTCCTACACGGAGCATTAAGGTGCATGGGCAGTAAAGTCATCTCTCTCCTGGGCTAGGCTTAGCATCTGAGTCAGGTCTAATGAAAAATAATGCCTTGGTTGGGTCAGCAGGGCAAGATCAAGGCTATGGTGATCTCCTCTCCATTTCCATCTTCAGATTAATGAGGTTTGAATGACAGGAGCAGCAAGGTCCCATTTTTCACTATCGCTTACTTAAAGGGGAGACTGAACCCCCGAGACCAGAATGAGCAGCCCACCTGTTGTCTCATTATGCCCTAATAGACCGCACAACAACTAGCCAAAGGGCACCACTGTTTTACTGGTGTCATCTTACAAAGATTTGGTTCGCTGTTAAGTGGTTTTCTCTTGGTAACTATATAGCTAATGATTTTGTCCAAAGAAGTTTCCAAGTGTCGTAGCACATCAAAGAGGATGTGTGTGCAAATCCCTGCCAAAGATTAATTTAAACTTGGTTAAGGTGTATGAATTTACTTGTATGTGTTGGTAGTGTTGTTGCAAGCGTATTCATGCTCAGGAGTCTGTTTAAATGTCTTTCAGCATTGTTGGCCTCTGTAACCATTTGAGAATCTCCCATATGGTTTGTCACAACATTGCAAGTTA
The DNA here is from genome assembly GCA_025084515.1 of Ancistrus triradiatus. Classification (NCBI taxonomy): domain Eukaryota; kingdom Metazoa; phylum Chordata; class Actinopteri; order Siluriformes; family Loricariidae; genus Ancistrus; species Ancistrus triradiatus. Next base: position 8,779 of record JAJAGP010003627.1, read on the forward strand.
TAAACTGTCAGCTCTTTATCGCCTCTGGCAGACTGTCCACACTTATATTTTTGGCAGCACATTGACTGAAATTACAGTGTGCATGGCAACATTTTCCCTTTCTTACCCTTGTTTTGGTGTATACTTGTTTTTCAGCTATCCTTGTTTACTTTGGCAAACCACAGTTATTCCATAACAAAAGTTCCATATAATCACAGCTGAAGGTGAAGTCTTAACATTAACAACCATTCCTGCAAAAACATGCTATCTAGAAGACATCATTAACTTTGTTTATAAAGCCATTAAAGGTGTTTTAGTCGTTTATTTCAATTCACTTGGTCCTCTGAAATGATCACACCGCTGTGGTTGTTGGTTTTGCTTTATGTTATTTTCTGAGTTGCATTTATCATGTCTAATTGGCTTATTTAACGATTTTATTTCACGATTCCTAGTGCATGAAATTATTATATTTGTACATTTTATAATCTGCTTATTCAAAGTCCTTTAAGGAGTTAGCCACAGACTGCCGTTGAATCTCGCCATCTTTGTTTCTCCCCGTAGTGCACAAACTCGGTATTACTAAGGAAATACCGCCAACTGGTGGAAAGTTGAAGTCAATGAGATATGCTATATCTTGTACAGTACTTTTATTAGTTTCTGCTAGATTTTTATAGATATATTGTATTAGTTTTATATAGTTTTTTGTCAAGTTTGAGTAGCCAGTATATTGCTAAAGTTTTTTTTAGCTACGTCAGCATCTGATATCAAGACACTGATACATGAGTACAGGTGAAAACATCCTTAAAAGTATTTCACTGTACACGGCTATCGACCCTATCAATATTAATAGTCCGCATTTATTAAAATGTATTTATTAATTTAAAAACATTTGTAATTGTCAGATTTTTGTGTTAATAAGCCTGTGGATTAGCATGGTTTGTTTAAAGGCTATGAACCAATTTAGACCAGTTTAAAAGTTGCATTTTGTTTATTAGCGTGGTACTAAGTTATTAATCAAATGAATAAATTGTTATAGAGATGGATAGATAGATAGATAGATAGATAGATAGATTAGATAGATAGATCAGTGAATAAACACATAATTGGTTCTCTTAAATGCTCATATCAATGCTTTCAGAGTGGCTTTAATGTACTGGTTTTAAAGCTATTAATTTTTTAGTCTGTTAAAGTTATATCATCTCAGCAAATGGGAAAAGTATTATGACAGGAAACATTTTCCAGTGCTGGGAAAGAAAGGATAATTACCTCATTTTAGACAATGCCTTTTGAATTGCTTGTTCCATTTTGTAGCATTGCTACAAATGTCTATTAACAAATGGAAAATGTCATAGGTTGTAAAAGCTGATGGGCCACTCTTCTAATTAGAACAAGATACACTTGATGTATCAGCATACATAACAGAACTGTTATCCCTGCTTTAAAAACAGCAAAGGCTAGCACAGTTTCTATACTGGTCCAGATTGGTCTATACTGGTTAGTGGTTAACCAGCGCTGGTTTAGCTGGTAAACCTCACATAGTCACCAGCAAAAAGTAAAGTCTGCTCTGTCCTTTGCTGTAATGTGTCATGGTGTTACACATGCTGTCCAGTCTGTAGTCAAGTGTACCCCCTGGTACGCTACCACCTCCACCTGCCTAGCCAGGATAGAGACCAGAATCTTGTTTCTCCTAAAGTCCACCACCTTCAATTTAGTTTTGACCACATTTAGTTTCAGATTGTTCCTTCCACACCACTCAACAAAGCCTGTATTTCATCCCATGTCCATTACTGACACACCCACCAACAGCAGAGTCATCAGAAAATTTCTGTAGGTGGCATGTCTCTGAGTTGTAGTGTATAGCCGGATGTCAGAAGTCGGATGTGTATAGGGTGAGCAGAAAAAGGGACAGGACCATACCCTGTGGAGAGCCAGTGCTACCTACCACCTGCTCTGACACACACTTTCATAAAAAGCACAAATCAGGGTCTGGCTGTCAGGTACTCTGTGATCCAGCTTATAATTGTGGTGTCTACCTTGATGCTTCTCAGTTTCCCACCAAGCAGGGCTGTATTGTGTTAAAGGCACTGAAGAGGTAAAAAGTCCTGACCCAAGCAATGCTGCCTACTCTGTATTGAGTCTGGTTGGGTGTAATTGGGCCCTTGGCAGTTGCTACTTTTTGGCATCAACACCAACACAATGTTGGCAAACAAACAGCATCAGATCAAGTGAAGAGACAACCATGGGTCTGAGGAGAGCTAATACTAGCCTTTCCAGGGTCTCCAACTTATGTGATGTGAGTGCCACTGGTGTATAGTAATTAAGGGCTTTTGGGCAGCCTTTCTTTGGACCTGGCATAATTGCTTCCAAACGTTTGGGACATTTCCGTTCCTCAGACTCAAGTTTAACAAATGCTGTAGCACACCACAGAGACCCTTGGTTTTATGCCATCCAGCCCCACAACCTTGCCTTGGCAGAGTCATAACAATTCTCTCCTCACCTGATCTGCTGTGACCTTCAGTCCAACTGGATCACCTGTATACGCAGTGTTCTCCTGTATGTGTATATGTAAAATGTTAGCAGGAGGTGTGAGCACCAGTTTCTTTTAATAGGTATTTGCTTATTCTCTTTCAGTTGTTTCTGTAGCTTCCTCCTTTCCTCATTATTCCTGTTCATTTGCATACAGTAACGCTGTACTTTTGCCCTCTGGTTGAGCAATGTACAAGCTGAAAAGTAGACAGAATAGGTGAAAGACAGTTCAACATCTGAGCTGAATTGCTCTTTAACAGTAATATGCCTGGGATTACAGTACACCATTAAAAGCATATCACTAACCCCACTATTGCCCATACCTCTTCGTTTGGTATCCCAGTCCACTCAAACGGTCTGAAAGGTTGCGATGGTTAGCATAAGCATCGAGTATATGCTGTAGCCATGGATCAGTACAATACATAATGCTGCATGTGTGATATTCCCTATGATGTGTTGCCAACGCCCAGGTTCATGCATTTTATTTCTCAGGGACCGTATATACCCCATGACTACAGAGAAAATAAATGGTATAAATCGCCATTTTGCTGTTCACTACTTCGCTCCAGCTCAGCGATGCCTCCTCCTTAGCACCTCCAGGCTTGGACTCGTATCTCTGAGTAACAAAGCTTGTTTCTGCATTGCTATCAGCTGTAATAGAATGAAAAAAATTTTATTCCACGTCCTGGGAGCAGCTGCTAATGCCACACATCTGCCATCTTGAGAACATTTATTCTTTAGACAATGCATTGGCTAGTTGGGTTGAATCACCCTGCTAAAACAACATCAAGAACAAAACAGCAAAGACCAGCGTATGTTGTGTTTTGGACACTGTGCTGAAAAATCAGCAAGACCATGCAAGTCCATCAGCCAAAATGTCACCAAATCAGCACTACTAGCATAACTTGGACCGATGTTAAACATAGAACTAGTCTTGCTGATTTTCCAGCACACCACCATCCAAAACATAACATAGTGTTTTTAGCAGGGCAGTACAGTCTTAAATGTGGTTGAAGAGCAACATAGAAAGAAATATACCTCGTGAAATATATAAATGCCGCGTGGTAGAAACCAGTTTGTTTTTTTTGTAACTAACTAATGAAACCACAAGATGGCAGTGTTTGTTGAAGAAATGCGTTTGAAAGGACGCTCTCACCTTGGACAATTTTGTTACCTACGTTATCAGTTAGCTCAAGTTTAAGCTAAACCAGCTTTTGTTGATTCTTCTGTGAATTCAGTTCAGTTCAGACAATGCTGTCCCCACATGAATTACAATAAAATATTTCTGAATATAGGACACATTCGTTCAGAGCAATTCTGCCATTCCACTCAACTCTGACAAGGCTAGTAATAGAACGTATTGTATAAGAACTACTATTCCCATAGTGCCGTGCGGACCGCGCAGCAAATCCTTGACGTTTGTGCTGCCTCTTTGGCCGTAGTGGAGAATTGCCCAGCATCTCCTAACGGGGAGCAGCTGCCTATCGCAGCGCAAAATGCATTGAAACGTCCTGCGTATCGTTTTCCGTTTTTCTGCCCGATTGCAATGAAAGACACGGCCTGCAACAATGTAGCAGTGGTCGAGATCCGTGCCGGAATACGGGCCTTTATTTTGAGAGAAATGCGGAATCTTTTCAGCTGGAGGTGTTAACGCAGAGGGGAAAAAATCTAAAATGAAGAAACAATTCAACCGAATGCGACAGCTCGCCAACCAGACTGTTGGCAGGTAAGGAGATCCTCTCGTTTATTGGTATGACGATTGTGAAAGGCGATTGCGAAAGGTTAGTGTTTGGAAACGGGTATTTTCCCCCCTAATAGATCCCATTTAAAGGGCTATTATAGCGATTACGCAGTGCATGCTGGAGCAGAGTGATTGAAACCTTTAAGCTGTTTTAAGGATCTTGTATTGCGCGTATGTTTAGGATACTGCAGAGGCGCAATTAATGACCTCAGTGTGTCTCCCAAAACAGCCATAAAACACCTCTACCTAAAGCTTTAGCACAGTGCAACGCCCAGTCTAATGCTCCTCTGTCTGAGAGTACCTATAGTGAGCCATAAAGGATAGGAAAGCCTAGCATTTTTACACCAGGCGTCAGCTTTCCTCCATCTGATGCAGATGAACGCAGTGGATGCGACGGGAGGCAGGGTTGCCAGATCCAATGGGTTGGGCTTTATACTACAGTAGCTTAAGTACTGTATTGGCATTATAGGCAAATTGTAATACATTATTTAAGCGATACAGCAGTTCATCTGGTTACGAACGAATAACAACGCATACAAGCAACAAACATTAATTCGCCAGTCCTTAACTGAAACACCTCCACCATACCTACTACATCTGAAACGGTGTATCGGTTTCGATCCAGATATAACCCATTTAAAAAGAAAATCTGATACTATTCACTTGATATATCTTTCTTCTGGAACGAGTGATGTTGTCTGATACAACATAAGGAGGACACAGTGATGCTTAAAATCTTGTGAACCCTTAGAATAGAAGTTTGTATATTTCTGAATAAATATGATTTAAACCTAATCAGCATTTATATCCACTAGCCCTAAATGTAGCTGTAGAGAGAACCAGTTAGATAAATTAAACTTAGGTATATTATACTTGGTCATTTGTTTACTGAGGAAAATGAGCCAATATTACATAACTGTGAGAGGCAAAAGTGTGTGAAACTCTAAGATTGGCAGTTTTTTAGAAGGTGAAATTGTTTTTATTCAGTTGATTGCAGTCTTACCCAACTTATATTTAGTAATTTAGAAAACACTCTTATAAATAGCGACTTAGCGACTGATGCAGTCTTACAACCCAAGCAATTGTATGTTAAGGGCCTTGCTCAAGGACCAAACAGTAGCAACTTGGAACCCTGGTGGACCTTAGACCAGACCTTAACCACTAGGCTTGTTAACAATCAGGTGTTAGTAGGCACCCTGTTGTATTTAAAGAACATGGCTGATCTTCACAGCACATTTGTGGAAGTGCATCATGGTACAAACAATGGAGATTTCTGAGGACCTCAGAAAAAAGAGTTGTTGATGTTAATCAGGCTGTAAAACCTATATCTAAAGACTTTAGATGTCATTCATCTACAGTCAGACAGATTGTATACAAATGGGAGAGACCATTGTTACCCTCACCAGAAGTCGTAGACCAACAAAGCTCACTCCAACCGCAAGACATGTACCAGTCAAGGAACCCAGGGTAACTTCTAAGCAACTAAAGGCATCTCCCACATAAGCCAATAGTAATGTTCTTGAGTGCATGGCAAGGTTTCAAGGAGAAAGCCTTGAAGCATCTCCTCAGCTGTTTGCTAAGGATCACATGGACAATCCAGAACGCTATTGGAAAAGTGTTCTGTGAACCAGTGAGACCAAAATAGAACTTTTTTGTTTAAATGAGAAGTGCTGTATCTAGAGTGTAAATTGCTGCATTCCAGCATAAGAACCTTGTCCCATCTGTGAAACGTGGTGGTGGTAGTATCATAGTTTGGGCCTGTTTTGCTGCATCTGGTCCATGATGACTTGCCAGTGTTGATGGAATAATGAATTGGGAATTACACATGCAATTTCTAAAGGGAAGTGTCAGAGTATATATGACTGAATCTCAAGAGAACATGGTCCATGAAGAAAGACAATCACCACAAGCATGAAGTTTTCTCTACCAAAGAATGGTTTAAGAAGAATAAAGTTATGGAATTGCCATGTCAAAGTCCTGACCTTAACCCAATGGCAATGTTGTGGACGGACCTGTGGTAGGACTGTGCTGTGAGAAAACCCACAAATATCCCAGAGTTGAAGCTATTCTGTACAGAGGAATGGGCTAAAACTCCAGAAATTATCAGTTGCAGCACAAGGGGGTCACTCCAGATACTGAAAGCAAAATTTCACATACTGTTACCACTTACAGATATGTAATATTTGGATAATTTTTTAATGAATACATTTATGACCATGTATAATGTGTTTTTTCTCATTTGTTTAATGGGTTCTCATTTATGACATATGTGAAACTATGATGTTTTAGGTCATATTTATGCAGAAATATAGTCATATACCTCAGTATGACACAGATGGCAGGCCATAAAGTCTTCTGAAGAGTGCAAACAGTTGAAAAGGTACCATGAATTGAGTAGGTAATGTGGAAGAATGTCAATATTGTCAGTATTGCTGGCCAAGCTCAGAGCTCTGATATCTTATCTTATCAATATTTTAAAATGGGTTGCTGCATTCCTAGTAATGATGACAAAACTATTTCAGACTGTAATGTGGGGGCACCCCTGGTCTTGTGCAACTTTTAGACCCAGCCTCCACATCAAGGAACAATGTGACCCAGAGACCTGCCCCTGGCACAAGTTGGTAGACAAGATATGGCAAGATTATGCCAAGGGAACACTCCCATCAGGCATCACTTCGCAACTCATGTCAGTGCATTGAGAACCAGTACTACACCTACTGAGCCACTCCGGTTCCCAATGCTGAGACTGTCTGGTTCAGGGCCTGCCTATGGCAGGTTGATGCCTAACTTATGGAGTTGAGTCCCAATGTGATGCCCAGTGGGAGTGTTCCTCTGGCATTATTACCCCCTGGAGGCATAAGTCCATGCTGGTTTATGTCCATGTTGGTTCTGGGTGTGTGTATAAGACTGGCCTCCCAGTTCTCAAGGTGGCAGGGGTCAACAAGTCTCAGTGTTACACTGAGTTACACAAACAGACTTAGACATTAACAGGTTGGCCAAATAACTCCAACCAGCATATCTATAAACATAACATTTATGTAACTTGTATACCAGATTCAACAGCCAAACAAATAAACATGTATATGAATAGCATGGCCTACCTGTCCCAGTTGAAACTTTAACTTTGCAGTATTATATGTCCATCCTAGGTTATCCACAGGTGTGGTGGAAGCTGTGTGAAGTGGGGGCCTGCCAACTAAATGTAAAAGTGTCAAGCTCTGCCAGTATTTGCTTCACATTCACAAGTGTGGAAACACACACACAGAGGGACTGAACCAAATAGCCGAAACATCAGTTGTGTGGTAGCAGTGTTACCATTCCCAATAACTTTGGCCTACCTGCTGCAACAGTTGATGAGTTAAGAAACACTGTATGGCCACAGTATTACTAATAAAGCCACGTCTTACCTGGTACTGCTACAAGGTAGCAAACATGGGCTTGAGTTCCAGGGTGCTGCTAATAAGGTGCCTAATGATGGAGAGTATAACCCGTCTGTCCAGAAATGGTTCTTCGCATTTGAATAGGAGCATCTTTGCTTTAAATGCATTAACCCTTACACCTTAGTTGGCCAATCTGTTGTTCAATTAACAGAGTATTTTCTCAATGTATACAAAATCTGTAGTTCATCTGTTTCTCTACATACCTTGTTAGTCTCCTTTACTCTGTACTCTGATGGTCTTGAGCCCCACAGGACCACCACAGATCAGGCACTATTTGGGTGGTGGATCATTCTGAGCACTGATGTGTTGGTGGTATGTTAGTGTGTGTTGTGCTGGTGTGAGTGCTGCAGAACATCTCAGTGTTATTACTGGACTGAAAATAGTCCACCAACCAAAAATGTCCAGCCACCAGCATCCTGTGAGGACTGATGAAAGAGGATGGCGAACACATGACGAACTGATGAGCTACTGTCTCTGACTTTACATGTACAAGGTGTAACAATGGAAGATCTTTCAAATAGAGTTCAGAGTGAGCAAACACAGTATATTAAAAACTCCAGCAGCACTGCTGTATCTGATCCAATTGTACCAGCACGACAAACCCTAACACACCACCACCACATCATCCACCACCCAAATAGTACCGGATCTGTGGTGTAGCTGTGGGTTTTCTGACCATTAGAGAACAGAGTAAATGGGAAAAACCATGTATGTAGAGAAACAGATGGACTACAGTCTGTAATTGTAGAACTACAAAGTACATCTGTACGGTAAGTCAAACTGATAAAATGGATATCGAGTGCCAAAATAATGCGTGTTCCTAATAAAGTGATCGCTGAGCATACGCCACTTATATAATGTAAGCCAACTGTTAACATAACCTTTATTTATCTAAAATATATTATTAATTTTTTATTCATTTTCTGTCCAGCATGCTATATATGCACAAACATAGGGGGTTCCAATCCTGGCAGCACCCTCTTTCTATGGGTATCACTAACATCCCTGTGCATATTAATAGCTCATTTAGACAGAACAATCTTCAATCTGGCAACATAGACTTGAGGTGAGAAAATGGAAGAGGTGCAATATTTCCATCACGTCAAGCTGGTCTAAAAAGGGAGGTAGCGTACAGGAATTTCTGGTGAAATGTTAAAATGTTTAAATTAAAATAGGATGATGAAATCTGCAAGGCCAGTCTTCTCCATCTTGTTTTTCAGTGCTAAACCATGCACTAATATAGAGCTGTTGATGTTTCATGTTTGGTTTGAGTGAGAGCCACGTCCCACCCCCAGTCTGTCGTGGAAGGGGAGCAGCTTGCTATGCAGGAGATGATGCGTGGGACCAGAAGTGTTCTCCTCCAGTCTGTGGCATGCTGGGAGATTATGCCACAGCATTGTGGGTCATGATTTTGGGATATCCTGCTGTGCGTGTGCCGGAAGGTTGAATGAAATAAGTTTTCACTCCTGTGTGCATGTGTCTTAAGTCCATATTAGTATTCTGCTCCTTTCTCTGAGCTGTGTCCTGGGAGCAGCGATGGTGGCCCAGTGAGGCTCTCTGTTCACAGCACCACAGTAATGAGGAACAACTTGTTCTCTAAACAGCATACTGACCATCCTAATTAATAAAAAGGTCAAGCCAAGGATCCTGCGATTAGTACGGGGAATTAGCGCTGACGCCAACCTTTTACTGCATGTCACTGATATAGTTACGTCTCTATACAAGAACTTGGCTCTGCTCTTGTCCTTTGTATTTGTGACCTTGAGAGATCCTTCTGTGGCAAACATCTTTTTCCTCTTTGGCCCAGAGGACACTATGTCAGTGATTTCCAAAAACAATTTGAAATGTGGACTCATCAGACCACAGGACACTTTTTCACTTTGCGTCAGTCCGTCTCAGATGAGCTCGGGCCCAGAGAAGCTGGCGGCGTTTCTGGGTGTGTTGATATATGGCTTTCGCTTTGCATGGTAGAGTTTTATGTTGCACTTGTAGATGGAGCGACGAACTGTGTTCACTGACAATGGCTTTCTGAAGTGTTCCTGAGCCCTGAGTGTGATAATATCCGTTACAGAATGATGTTGGTTTTTAATGCAGTGCCGCCAGAGGGATCCAAGGTCACGGGCATTCAATGTTTGTTTCGGCCTTGCCGCTTACTTGCAGAGATTTCTCCAGACGATATTCTTTTGACGATATTATGGACTGTAGATGAAGTCCCTAAATTCTTTGTAATTGCACGTTGAGAAACGTTGTTCTTAAACTGTTGGACTATTTGCTCATGCAGTTGTTCACAAAGTGGTGAACTTCGCCCCATCCTTGCTTCTGAACGACTGAGCCTTTTGGGGATGCTCCCTTTATACCCAAACACTCACCTGTTTCCAGTTAACCTGTTCACCTGTGGAAATGTTCCAAACAGGTGTTTTTGGTGCATTCCTCAACTTTCCCAGTCTTTTGTTGCCCCTGTCCCAACTGTTTTGGAACGTTTTGCAGGCATCAAATTCAAAATGATTAGTTTATCTGTTTGAATATTAAATATCTTGTCTCTGTAGTGTATTCAATTGAATATGGTTGAAAAGGATTTGCAAATCATCGTATTCTGTTTTTATTTATGTTTTACATAACGTCCCAACTTCATTGGAATTGGGGTTGAATCATATTACTTACTTGAATTGTTAAATATGTTGCTTTCTAAACCAGTACTTGTTTGAGACAATTCAGAAGTTCCTAATATCGCATCTGAATCAAATGAGCTTAACAATCAATAGATTTTAGCATTCTGATATACCCACATTTATCCTAGTTAGAGTTGCAGGGTGGGGGAGTGGTCTGGTGCCTGTCCTGGATTTCACTGGGTACACCCTGGACAGGGCATCAGTTCCTCACAGCATTATGTTGTCACACCACCTGACCTTTATGTTGGAAGCCTAGCCTGGGATTCAGATTTCAGGAACTCCAGTTTCCAGCAGTTGGCTCTTACCTCAGCTGCACAGGAGTAGATTGGTTATTCATTAAATTGGGGTTCACAAATCTTCTGAAAGCATCGACTGAACGTTAATGGAGAAAAACCATGGGGAAGGATGTAGGAATACTTGGACAGATTGAAAATAAGACATAAATTTACAACTCTAAATTAGTTGCGTGAGGTGACCAACCAGGAGGCAGTTGAAATAGGCAGTCTTTAGATAACAAGGGACTGAACAGTAACCTCAGTGGCCTCCACAGAGATGAATGCCCAGTGCCTTCTGATGTTCTAGATGTAAACCTTCATGACTGGCACAAGTTGCAAGCTGAGCCATGAAAGCTGGTTTTTAAGGACTGCTCAAAGGCTCTTTTCTTTGTCATTGGGTGTGATCATGGAGTTCACAGATAGGTGAAAGGGTCTTGATGTGGTAGGTAACCCCAAAAACATCTATTAGCTCAGATTCTACTTCAGATAATGAGCTGATTCCACCAGCTATTCTCAGATGGGAGTTGGAACATAAAATATTGGAATGAAGAAGATGAGTTTTGTGTCATCAGCATAATAATATTATTATATTCATATATGTTGATATTGTTATAAAGTGTTGAGGTTACCTTACTAAGAGAGTGTGTACAGGTAGTACCTAATTTACGATGGTGATAAGCGTCACTGCAGCCATGTGACTCCCTATGTCCCATTGCCGACTTCCTCAGAAGTGCTGTGAAATTCAGAGTATGGCTTCTGCTGAATGTATGTATATGTATATCGGATTCCCAGCTGAAAGTCGAAATAGCAGGCCATCTGGAAAGTCGGTCCATTGTGTATAGAGGTTGGATCAATAATGATCTTCACTAAACTACAATCGTTTGCTTTAGAGAAGAAAACTGGCAGTTGTTACACATTGAGAGCATGGATAAAAAAATATGATTGGACTGGAAATTATGCTAATTAGATCTAGTATCAATTCAGTCGCATGTGCTAATAAATAGATGAAAAGCTCCCGCCAGCCTGTATAACTGATGGCCTACAGTGGTTTGCAGGGCAAAGGCACACATATTAATTGTGGTTATGAGCCTGGAAAACAAAGGTTCACTCACATCTAAAGTGGTGTGGCACAATGGAGTAAGTGGTTACAGCGGTTGCCTCACAAATCCAGAAATCCCCAGTTCTATTCTGACCTTGGAATTCACCTGTCTGAAGTTTGCAAGTCCTCTCTGTGTCCATGTAGGTTGATTGGTAGCTTTAAATTGGCCCAGTGTGAATGTTGTCTGACTAGTATCGATGTAACCTTGCTCCTGTCATGAATAGCCATTGATGCTGATACGACGTTAAATAACAAATAAACACAGCCAAACTGTTTCCAAGGACCACACTTCAGCAAGGCACAGGTCCGATATTGGTTCCAGTAGTGCAATGTAAATATAAAGGGTATTTTCACAAGAACCTGAGTGCAAATAATGCGTAAATACATCAGCGATACCTCTGAAAACATGAGAGGAATGCTAACATCCACATAGCATCCAACGCATAAACTGCTCTACATACAGTAAAGGAAATAAATATTTGCTCCCTCACTGATTTTGTAAGTTTGTCCACTGACAAAGAAATGACTAGTCTATAATTTTAATGGTAGGTTTATATTAACAAGGAGAGATCATCATGAGAACATCAAAAGGAAAATGCAAAAAGTCACTTTCTATAAAAGACATACACTGATTTGCATTTCATTGGGTGAAATAAGTATTTGATCCCTTAGCAAAACAAGACTTGGTACTTGGTGGCAAACCCCTTGTTGGCAAGCACAGAGGCCAGACGTTTCTTGTCGTTGATGACCAGGTTTGCGCATATATCAGGAGGAATTATGGTCCACTCTCCTAGTCGCTTGGCAACTCGAAGCTTCAGCTCCCTCCACAGGTTTGGTATGGGATTAAGGTCCAGAGACTGGCTAGGCCACTCCATGACCTTAATGTGCTTCTTCTTGAGCCACTTCTTTGTTGCCTTAGCTGTATGGTTTGGGTCATTGTTATGCTGGAAGACCCATCCATGACCCATTTTCAGTGTCCTGGCAGAGGGAATTGATTCAGGAATTTACGGTACATCCCATAGATGCAGTGAAGTTTTTCTGTGCCCTTAGCAGAGAAACACCCCCAAAGCATAATGTTTCCACATCCATGCTTGATCTTGATGGTGGGGATGGTGTTCTTGGGGTCATAGACAGCATTTTTCTTCCTCCAAATATGGCGAGTTGAGTTGATGCCAGAGAGCTCGACTTTGGGCTTGTCTGACCACAGCACCTTCTCCCAAGCACTCTCTTAATCATTCAGGTGTTCTTGCACATGTGCCTTCTTGAGCAGGGGGACCTTGCGGGCACTGCAGGATTTTAATCCATTATGGTGTAGTGTGTTACCAATGGTTTTCTTGGTAGCTGTGGTCCCAGCTGCCTTGAGATCATTAACAAGCTCCTCCCATGTAGTTGTAGGCTGATTTCTCACCCTTCTCATGGTCCTTGATATCCCACGAGATGAGATCTTGCATGGAGCCCCAGACCAAGGTCGATTGATGGTCATTTGTGTTTCTTCCATTTTCGAACAATTGCACCAACAGTTGTCTCCTTCTCACCCAGCTTCTTGCTTATGGTTCTGTAGCCCATTCTGGCCTTGTGCAGGTCTACAATCTTGTCCCTGACATCCTTAGACAGCTTTTTGGTCTTGCCCATGATGGAGAGGTTGGCATCTGATTGATTGATTGATTGATCAATTGATTCTGTGGACAGGTGTCTTTAATGTAGGTTATGAGTTGAAATTAGGAGTCTCTAACCAGTCTGTGGGAGCCAGGACTCTTAATAGTTGCTAGGGGATCAAATACTTATTTCAATCAGTGAAATGCAAATCAATTTATATATTTTATATAATGTGGATTTCTGGATTTTCTTTTTGGTATTTCTGGATTTTCACTTTGGTATCTCTCACTGTTAAAATAAACCTACCATTAAAATTATAGACGTTCATTTCTTTGTCAGTGGGCAAACTTACAAAATCAGTGAGGGATACAGTAATAAATAAATAATTATTTCCTCCACTGTATCACTTCCTCCAGGAAATACACAACACCGTGGTTCTTCAGTTACTGATGAATTTATTCTTATTTTGCACAAATCCACCATTGAAATGCTCAAATACATGACAATATACAAAACAAGCATACATGACAAACAATGTCAAACACTGTAGAACCAAAATATAAATGTGTACAGTGTAATATGAAGATAAATAAATGTACCTCGCTGGCTGCACACAACCAAGAGGGAATGACATCACACTAGAAGTAATAGTAATAGTTCAAGAGTGGGTAATATAGTGTGGTGTGCTGCAGGGGCGAGTCTAGGATCAGAGCTTTAGATACCATTTTTTAAATTGTCATTTCCGTGCTTCTGAAAGAGGAACATCTGACTTTTTGAGTAGGGGAAGAAATACAATTTGCGAGGCGAGGGGGACCGCTGTATTTTCAATGTTAAAATATTACGTTGTTTTTTTGTTTGTTTGGTTTGTTTAAAAATGTCACTTTCACCGTCACTATGAAACTAGTCATACATACTCAGATTGGGCCAATTTAGAATAGTCAATTAGCCTAATGCATGTCGTTGGACTATGGGGGATAACCGGAGCACCAGTAATAAACCCACGAGAGCATGAGGAGGATTCTGAGGTTGGGATCGAATGCTGCCCAAAATGTTATGTTATGTAATTCTAATTAGGATTAACTGTGAATGCTAGATTAGGATTCATGTAAGTCCTAATTCTAATTCATAACTATAAATCATAGTTACTGTAAGTCCTTTTTACATTAATTGTTCAATATCTGGGTTTTAGAAATTATTTTTTTCTAATTAAATCAGTAATTTGAACATTGTTATTACTCTTAATGCCATATTCTTAAGAACCCCCATGTATGGGGAAGGATATACCTGCACTCCCTTGGAAAAAGAGGCGGCAGGAAACCAGGCTCAACAGCACTGTCGTTCAGCTATATTTGATTCAAGTCATGGGGACAGTATCTTTTTTCAGCCATTACGCCACATCTCTAGATCTGCAGTGGCCTAGATTTGATTTTGTCAGAAGCAACTTCTCACTCTCCTCTGCGACGCCTCCTCCTCCTCCTCGGTGTATTCTAATGTCCTCTTCTCCCACACTGGAGGCTTTGCAGGTTTACCATTTCTGCAGCATACAGCATTTCACACACACCTTTGGGCTCCTCTGTATTCCATCACTGGTGAGATACAGTTAGGTCTATCTAGCCTAGTCTAGCTTTGTCGTACAGTGCATACAGCGTAGAAATGAGGTGGGTGATATGTTGACAAGTCTTGTTATTATACTTAGTAACAAAAAGTATATTAACCTTTGCGTTCAGTATTTTCATGACCCCCTTGTGCAGCAGTGACTGCAACGAAACTTTTCTGGTCACTGTTGATCAGTCCTGCACATCAACTTGCAGGAATTTTAGCCCATTCCTCTGTGCATTGGATCAGAGGAACTGTTCTATTGGATTAAGGTCAAGACTTTGACTTGTCCATTCCAAAACAATACATTTAGTATTCTTTAAACATTTTGTGCAATTTTGTGCTTAGAGTCTCTGTCTTGGTGTGTGACCCACATTCTCTTGATATTCAGTCATGGGCAAATGTCTTGACATTTTCCTTTAAAATTTGTTTGCATAATTCATTATTCCAGCAACGATGGCAAGCTGCCCTGCTCCAGATGCAGCAAAACAGGCCCAAACCATGATAATTCCACCATATTTCACAGATGGGATAAGGTTTTTATGTTGGAATGTAGTGTTTCCTTCTGTAGACATAACAGTTCTTATTTAAAATAAAACGTTACTGTCTACAAAACATTTTCCCATTGTCAATATGCCACATGATGGCCAGCAATGTTGTTTTTGGAGAGCAGTTACTTTCTCCTTGCAATCCTAACATGCATACCATTGTTTTTCAGGGGTCTCTTGATGACCTCCATCTAGGGATTTAGCAGATGCCCATATCTAGCATGACTTACATTAAATACTGACTAATTATAATATTTATGTCTCATTTGTTTAATTGGATTCTCTTTATCCGCTTTTAGAATTAATTGTGATGGTGATGATGTAAAGGGTTCTAAAGGGTTCACAGACTTTCAAGAACCACTGTATACCTTCTTATGTAGTTTATATCTTGCCAAAGTCACGTCATGGCAATATATAATAATCCGTCGCTGGTCTGTGGCATTTAAAATAATGTTGTGTTGTAGAAAAACTGCTGTGCTGCAACACTTTCAGCTACAGACCTTTCTGTATGCAAAGGAATGCATCACTAGCTAAATCAAGGTTGTCTGTCTTTTGGCAACAATTCTGCTGAGAATTTCATGTTGATTTTTGCCACTGCTGGTAGACCCGTATGACCGTACACTGTCATACACCTGCAAATTCAACTACTTCCTTCACACTATGGCCTTTGGCACGCCCGAATGCAACCTCTTCTTTTTGTCAATCATTAACATCTGCTTTGCGACCCACAGATTGAAAGAGACATTCATTGCGTTGTACCACCTCTTCTCAATCTCGTTGCACAAGGGGTCATGTAAGTTGCAAACAGTGATGTCAGATACTGTAGTTGAGTTATTATTAGATTTTTAGATATCTGATAAAGCAAACTGTTTTACCCCAGTACATGTTTAGCCCATTACTTAGATACAGTACATGTAACTCTATCATTTTTTTTCAGATGTTCTACATTTGACAAACATTATTTGTGTTCCATTGACTTTTGATGAATCTCGATGGATGATGGCAGTGTTTTCCATTTGCAATATATACTCAAATATTCATTTGTAAAGTGAGTCATGCTTTGAATCATCAGAATCCAAAAGGGTCAACATAACTGTGCATTCAGTCAAAGCAACAAAAAATATGTAAATATAGTGTATCTTGAGAATGTGTTGTTTACTACTGCAATTTGCTCACCGTGATCTTTTAAAAAAGTTCTTTAAAAGAGTTTAACTGCTAGTTAAAAGTAAATATTAAATTACTCACACAACCACCTGCGATTGGAAAATTGCCATTGCTTCCAAAGCCTGATCTGTTATACACATACTAAATCTTTTTCTTTATGTAAATTCATAAAAATGATAGAAAATGCAGTAATGAACTGTTTCAACCCTGTCTAGAGGAGAGCTGTAATACTTAATAGGATGGTCTGACTGGCCTAATATCAAACAATGAATTGTTAGGCAGCATTTCGAACAACACGGAAGATGATAAAGAGACATAACAAGCGAATGTGAGCACGCTTCAATAGTTATAGAGAGTATTAGTGCAGAGAATGTACGATTAGTGGGGGGCAAACATTCATTCACTTTTTAATCTAATAAATCCTGGACAGGGTCGCGTGAGAGACGGTGTGTAGCCGGCGGTATAGGGCACAAAGCAGGAACAACCCTAGACAGGGTGCCAATCCATCGTAGGGCACACACACTACCTCATTAGGGCCACTTTAGCATGATCAATGAACCTAATGCATGTCTTTGGACTGTGGGAGGAACCCGGATAAACCCGCATGGATAAGGGGAGGACATGCAGACTCCACATAGAAAGGGTCCGGACCGCTCCATCTGGGATCAAACCCAGGATTTCCTCACTGTGAGGCAATAGTTCTACCCACGAGCCATCTGTGGACCAAACAAAGGAGTTCTATTAACAGTAACACAGGCACATACACTTACGAATGGCATTTATTATAAATACGTAGCAGAAAGTCATATGAACAAATACAAAAAAGCCTGTAAACACATCAACCGAGACTGTTAGAGCAACGAGCATTTGAGCACATGACCGGTAAGGCAGACTTCTGTTTTAAACTCCGACTCCCGCCTCTGACCAACTGTTTACAGGCACAATGAGTTAAAAGGCAGATTTTTATTTCCTATTCTAATCGATTATATCACGTTAAGGTGAACGGATGTTGATGGTCGTTAAATGGCAAATACCTGTATAGTGATGGCAATAGGTAAAATAATGGAAGTAGATGCTTTTCTAAATGACATCATACCTCTGCTCATACCCTGCACTGTTTTATTCAGTGGTTATTTATAAGATGATGGTTGTTTCTATTATATTATGGCGGTTAGTACTAGATCAGTGTTGTGAGGTGGATAAGAATGTCGCACAGCTGTTTCTTCTAGTGCATTAGTACACGTAATGAAGGAAATCCTGCCTGTTACAGCAGAGAAACCCCAACAGACAGGCAGGCAGAGGGACTTTTCACAAAGTCCACTGAGTTATGCTGACATTATGGAAGGTAGTTGGGGTTTTACATATACAGGACACAGGTGGGGACTTCCCATTGTCCGAATAATCATTATACGAACCATTCTCCGGAACAATGTACCTTTTGGATAATGGAGTTTGACTCTACTATTGAAAGGTTACTGATATGCAAGTGAAGCTTTCTATTTGTCGTCATCATTTTACCGAAATCATCGGCTGAAATAATTTTATTAAGCATGTACTATATATTTCCTCTAACAGCCCAAAAGGCATTGCTGTCTCTAAAGTGCACCTAGTGTGTGAGGGTGTGGGTGTATGTGCTCTACGATAGATTGATGCCCTGTCTACGGTTGCTCTTACCTTGTTCCCAATGCTGCCGGCTAGGCAACGGCTCTTCCACAACCCTGTGGATAAGAAAGCGAATGAACGAATGAATGAATGTATTATATACAGTAGGTCTCTAAAATGTCTTTCATAAGAATTGAAATGGTGTTTCACAGTTTTAAAAAACTATATTCGAAAAGCAGTGTCGCTACCACGTCATGTCTAGACAGCTGTTCCCCAGAGGTATTCGGAAATCAGATTACTGAAATAATCATGTGGACTCAGAGGCTACTCATTATCAGATTAGTGATGCATGTGTAACTACAATGATCAGAAGATTGTTAAAATTGGATTTCTCATTCACTAATTATCTGATTAGTCGCTGTAAGTAATTGAGTCATTTAAAGAATATCACAGTTGGTCTGGATGAACAACACATATCTGCATGAGCAGGGGTCAGCGTACTACACAGCATGTTGACCTTCGGGCCAGCACCTGTTCTGCTGATACTGATGTACCAGTATTGTGCCAGACATTTACCTTGCTTACAAGGAGGACCTGGATTCTTGGATCCTGGCATAACACCACCTTTATCAACCAGCTGCTGATATGTGATATCCACTTAATGAGTTTACTAATGCCCTATGACCTCATTTGTTAAAATGTGTAAAATACTTGTGAAACAATTTGTAAATGATCCATATTTACATAAATGTTTCATATCTTTCCTGTATCATAAATGATCTTAAAATTATGTGAATATGAATCTGCACATTGACTCCAGATAAAAATGTATTCATAGGTTCACAGCCAGTCAAATGACAGAAACTCAATGCAGGTGATTTCAGGGACTGTGCATGTGGCATAGTTGTTGGTGCTAGACAGGCTGGTCTGAATATTTCAGAAACTGCTGATCTACTGGGATTTTCACACACCGGCATCTCTAGGGTTTATAGAGAATGCTCCAAGAATGAGAAAATGGCCAGAGAGTGACAGTTCTCTTGGCAAAAATGCCTTGTTGATGGCAGAGGTCAGACTGGTTCGAGCTGATAGAAAGGCAGCAACTCAAATCGTTACAACTGAGGTATCCAAAAGAGCATCTCTGAATCCACAGCACTTAGAACCTTGAAAGATTCAGGCAGCTACTGGTGATGTAGTAATGATATAGAGGATATTTTGGGCCCTGTAATAACAATTGAGCATTGTTTAAATGCCACAGCCTACGTGAGCATTGTTGCTTACCATGTCCATCCCTTTATGACCACAGTGTACCATCCTGTAAAGGCTAATTCCAGCAGGATAACTCGTCATGTCCCAAAGCTTAAATCTTCTCAAACTTGAACATGACAGTTCAAGTTTGTACAAGACACTGTACTTAAATGGCCTCCACAATCACCAGATCTCAATCCAATGGAGCACCTTTGGGATGTGGTGGAAAATCTGCAGCAACTGTGTGATGCTGTCATGTCAATATGGGCAAATATCTCAGTGGAACATTTCCAGGACCTTTTTGAATCTATGCCACGAAGGCAGTTCTGAAGGCAGAAGGGGTCCAACCCGGTACCAGCAAGGTGTACATGATAAAGTGGCCGGTGAGTGTATAACCTTGTATGTTGGGAAAGAATTATTAAGAGCTGATCATTCCTTTGTGAAAGTTGTCCAACAGACCAAAATACAGTTTGATTGTAGATCAATATGCAAATAGATTTAAGAGTTACATCACTACTGAATTGTACTGCATGTTGGAAGAACTCTGTTCTCTCATCACATGGAGAGCTGGAGGACATTTTAAAAAATGTCATCCTGGTGTTTGTGTTTCTCAGATATGTCTGTTCTAAAGAACTTATCGATACTTATACTAGAAATTGCTTTTCAAATTCAGTTATCACCAACTCCATTAAAAAGAATTGAGATACTGTCTGAGTAAATGTCTAGAGTAAATGACATGGTGCAGGTAGTCCCTGATTTACGATGTGGAGATATTCTGACAAATCCATCATGAGTTGAATTTATCCTATTTCAAGGAGTTTAATACATAACGTATATATCATAGCGTAGCGTTCCTTCAAGATGCTTAATACTGTACATGACCACTACCGCGACTTTTCCTCACTACTCACTACAGCACTCATCACTCCCGCCACGTGACTCCCAGGAGGGTTTTAAGTACCGTAAACATGGTTAAGATACTTATATTTAGCTACAGCTGACCAAAATCATTAACATAAAGCTTATTTTATAATAAAGTATTGAATATCTCATGTAATTTATTGAACAATGTATTGAACGTGAATAACAAAACGATTGTTACGCAACCACGGATTTTCCCAGCGCTCATCGCTGCCGCCATGTGACTAAGTACATCATGCAGTGCCAACTTCCTCATCAGAGTGCGGGAGAGTACTGTGTATCTCATATTGGTTGCCTGGGAAAGTTCTAAATTCAGAGTATGGTTTCTGCAGAATGTGTAAAATCGGAATATTGTAAGTCGGGCCATCATGAAATGGGGGGTACCTGTATGCTGTCCTGAGTTCATGTTCAGTTGTCTTTTAAAATAATGTAATAAATACAGGTCAAGACAATTTTCTTGATGTTTTATATGAACAAATTATTGCATCAAAATAAAATCACTGCAGAACGTTTGTCTATAATTTTGATAATTCCTTAAACGTACAGCACAACCAACAATAAAGGACTTTTATTTTGAAATGCTTTTAAGAACTGTCTTTAGATCTGAAAATTACCTTAAGCATAATGATGACTCAATAAAAACCTTAACTGTGGCCATATTCTTAATAATAACCTTAGTCAATTGCTATGGGTTCAATAATAACTTTTTACCATTGAACATAGACTCAATAATTTTATCCACTGATCGTATATTCAGTAGTAACATCATTCATTGGCAATACAATGCATAATATCCTTTACCACTGACCATAGCCTCAAAAATAACCTTATCACTGGCCATGGACTCCGTCTTTGAAATGTTTAATAAAACCTTAACAAAAAGACTCAACAAAATCTAAACTTTGTCCTTAGACTCAACAATAACTTGCTATCCTCAGAGTCAATAATAAGCTTACTGCTCTTTGTTTGTCTTTTAGTGTATACCTTAATGACAGTGCTGTCATTTGCTCAGCCACTTTTGTCATCTCCACCAGCAGAAGTTCAGGGTGTTCTTGAGATTCAGGTAGCCTGCATCAATCAGCAAACCTATCCATGCACTAGCAGAAACAAATACTGCTTAATGAAGCTATTTGTCTGACTCATCCCTTTCATCCAGCACAGCTGGAACATCGAATGGACAGATGTGCTAGACTGCTCTCAGCAGAGCTAACTGCTACACATAATGGCCTCATTTGCCGCTCAGTCAGTCTTTCTGATCGAGAATCTGGCATTGCTTATTATATAGTAATTATAATGAAACAGTATGAAACCAAGATATTTCATGTTTTGTCTGCGCAACTTCATTTCACTTGTTAATAAACATCCATTCCTGCATTTCAGACCTGAAACGCATTCCAAAAAAAAGTTAGGACGGTAAAACATTTACCACTTTGTAATGTTGCCATTCCTTCTCATAACAATTAAGCACTTAGAATACCAAGCGATTTACAGTGGTGCTTGAAAGTTTGTGAAACCTTTAGAAATTTTTTCCTATATTTCTTCTTAAATATGTCCTAATACGTCATCAGATTTTCACACAAGTCATAAAAGTAGATAAAGGGAACCCAGTTAAACAAATGAGACAAAAATATTATACTTGGTCATTTACCTTTTGAGGAAAATGGTCCAATATTACATATTAGTGAGTGGCAAAAGTATGTGAACCTTTGCTTTCAGTATCTGGTGTGCCCCCTGTGCAGCAATAACTGCAACTAAACATTTCCTATAACTGTTGATCAGTCCTGCACATCGGCTTGGAGGAATTTTAGCCAATTCCTCCGTACAGAACAGCTTCAGCTCTGGGATGTTGGTGGGTTTCTTCACATTAACTGCTCGCTTCAGGTCCTTCCACAACATTTCAATTGGATTAAGGTCAGAACATTGACTTAGCCTTTCCAAAACATTAACTTTATTCTTCTTTAACCAGTCTTTGGTAGAACGACTTGTGTGCTTAGGGCCGTTGTCTTGCTGCATGACCCACCTTCTCTTCTGATTCACTTTATGGACAGATGTCCTGACATTTTCCTTTAGAATTCTCTGATATCATTCAGAATTCATTGTTCCATCCATCACATGATGATCAATGATGGCAAGCCGTCCCTGGCCCAGATGCAGCAAAACAGGCCCAAACATGATACTATCACCCACCACGTTTCATTCACAGATGGGATAAGGTTCTTATGCTGGAATGCAGTGTTTTCCTTTCTCCAAACATAACGCTTTTTTTTTTTTAACCAAAAAGTTCTATTTTGGTCTCATCCATCCACAAAACATTCTTCCAATAGCCTTCTGGCTTGTCCACGTGATATTTAGCAAACTGCAGACGAGTGGCAGTGTTCTTTTTGGAGAGCAGTGGCTTTCTCCTTGCAACCCTGCCATATGCACACCATTGTTGGTCAGTGTTGTTCTGATGGTGGACTCATGAACATTAACATTAAAAAATGTGAGAGAGGCCTTCAGTTGCTTAGGACTTACCCCAGGTTCCTCTGTGACCTCACCAACTATTACAAGCCTTGCTCTTGGAGTGATCTTTTTTGGTCGACCACTCCTGGGAGGGTAACAATGGTCTTGAATTTCCTCCATTTGTACACAATCTGTCTGACTGTGGATTGGTGGAGTTCAAACTCTTTAGAGATGGTTTTGTAACCTTTTCCAGCCTGATGAGCATCAACAACTCTTTTTCTGAGGTTTTCAGAAATCTCCTTTGTTCATGCTGTTATCCATTTACACAAACACGTGTTGTGAAGAGCAGACTTTGATAGATCCCTGTACTTTAAATTAAACAGGGTGCCCACTCACACCTGATTGTCATCCTATTGATTGAAAACATCTGACTCTAATTTCACCTTCAAAAAACTGCTTATCCTAGAGGTTCCATACTTTTGGCAGTCACTAATATGTAACATTGGATCATTTTCCTTAATAAATAAATGACCAAATATAATATTTTTGTCTCATTTGTTTAACTGGGTTCTCTTTATCTACTTTTAGGACTTGTGTGAAAATCTGATGATGTTTTAGGTCATATAGAAAAGTCTAAAGGGTTCACAAACTTTCAAGCACCACTGTACTTTTTCATATGTTATTTTGTCCCATTCTTCCTGCAAACACGTCTTAAGATGTGCAACAGTACGGGGTTGTCCCTACACATTCTCTACTGGGTAAGGTCAGGACTGCAGGGCCAGTCCAGTACCCGTACCCTCTTCTTTCTCAGCCATGCCTTTGTAATGTGTGCAGCATGTGGTTTTGCATTGCTCTGTTGAAAAATGGATGGATGTCTCTGGAAAAGATGTCATCTTGAAGTCAAGTTGAGTTAGGTTTATTTATATAGCACTTTTTTTTACAATGGAGCATCGTCTCAAAGCAACTTTACAATTTTAGATGATCTTCTAATATCTATATCCAATCCCAAATTGAACAAGCCTATGGTGACAGTGGCAAGGAAAAACTCCCTAAGTGTTATGAGGAAGAAACCTTGGGAGGACCAAGACTCAAAAAGGGACCCAACCTCCTTGGGTGGCGTAGATGATAAATGTAAGAGTGAATATAATTTATCTAATCAAATAAGTCTTATAGTGATAGTTCAAATAAAATAATGTAAAATATGCATATTGGCATTATGTAGTCCAATACACAGAGTTGATAGGACCTTGAGTCCTCAGCAGGACAGACCTTGGTGACACTTTGTCCAAAGCCAACCGGAGGAGGCAGAGAGTTACTGCCCTCTGGTGGCCCGGGTATAGTGAGGCTGGAGCTGATGACAGAAACAACTTGAGTGGAGCTGAAGAAGCTCGGAGAGCAAACAGAAAATGTTGTAAGTTATTGATTAAGAGCACATATACAAGAGTCTATTAACAATCACTGATGCCATGTGTAGCAGGAGACTCCAGCAGCATTAGCTACAGTGGTACTTGAAAGTTTGTGAACCCTTTAGAATTTTCTATATTTCTGTATAAATATGACCTGAAACATCATCAGATTTTCACACCAGCCCTAAAAGTATATAAAGAGAACCACACAACAAGACAGCGTCCCTAAGTCATTCTGCCAAATAATGGTTAAAGAAGAAGAAAGTTTTATAAGAAGAATTTTTTGGAATGGCCAAGTCAAAGTCCTGACCTTAATCCAATCAAAATGTTCTGAAGTGAGCAGTTAATGTGAGGAAACCCACCAACATCCCAGAGCTGAAGCTGTTCTGTACGGAGGAATGGGATAAAATTCCTCCAAGCCGGTGTGCAGGACTGATCAACAGTTACAGGAAACGTTTAGTTGGAGTTATTGCTGCACAGGGGGGGTCACACCAGATACTGAAAGCAAAGGTTCACATACTTTTGCCACTCACTAATATGTAACATTGGATCATTTTCCTTAATAAATAAATTACCAAGTATAATGTTTTTGTCTCATTTGTTTAACTGGATTCTATTTATCTAATTTTAGGACGTGTGAAAATCCGATGATGTTTTAAGTCATATTTATGCAGATATATATAAAATTCTAAAGGGTTCACAAACTTTCAAGCACCACTATGTAGCAGCATAGCTAGAAATCTGGAAAGAGGAGAGCCAGAAGGTAACACAGCCAAAAGGAATCACATGAGACATCAGCAACCCACCTCCCCAGCGGTCAACAAATTTGAGTGACCACACTCGGCCAGAAGACAGCAACCCAACATCCCAGATCACCATAAATCTCTTTGATCATGAACCCTCGGCTCTGCCCCTAGTCTAAGGCAAGGATGGACAAGTCAAGGTCAAGAGGACCGAAGTCCAGCCCAGCCGGACCGCCCACCAGACACTCCTGGCCAAAGGACAAGGCATGACAAGGCAGGCTCAAGACTCCGGCCCCAGTAACTCGAGCCATGCATCCAAGTCTGACCAAAAGCCTGTGTAAATAAGTATGTATTTAGCATAAACTTAAGAATTTGGAGAGCGTCTGAATCTCGAACTAAGTGGGAATTTTTTTCCATAGTTGGAGGGCTATGTATGAGAAGGCCTTTCCCCTTGCTGTGACTGTTGCAGTGGCAGTGTATGTTGCTGTAAAATCTGCATTAATTCTGTATTTTTTCTGCATTAATTCTTCCATCATAGAAGTGTAAATGACCTTTGCCAAGGGCACTGACACAGCCCCATACCATGACAGATCCTGGCTTTTGGACTTTTTGCTGATAAAAATCTGGATGATCCTTGAAAAACTTGAAATATCTTGGTACAAAATGTCTTAGTAAACCTTGAAATGTCATACTGTATGCAATGAAATAAAAGTCAAAGTAAATGTAACAAATACTGCATATTTTTCCATACTGTCCCAATCATTTCTGAGTTTCACTACAAAATTGTGCTTATATAGTCATTTTATGGTGAATGAATGAATGGTGAAAAATGTTTATATTATTTACAAAATAGAAATGTCATCGAAGCAATAGTGCATGGCAGTTTATTTAAAGCGCTTGCGAAGGGAAACCCAGCTGAGCTTTGGAGGAAAGGTTAAAAAGGGCTGTGTGATAAAAAGGTGTTCAAAAGTGATCAGAGTGAATGAGCCTAAGGCACAACCAGAATTAAATAACATTTAATTTGTTCCTTGAGAAAGGTTCTATTACAGAATTCTATTGTTATAGATACTGTCCCCCTCCACAATTATTGCCATCCCTGGTAAGATGAGCAAAAGGATTTTAGCAAAAATCTGAGGTCTGTAATTGAATGAGAGAGGTCTGTAATTTTCATCATAGGTACACTTCAACTATGCGAGACAAAATGAGAAAAAAATCCAGGAAATCACATTGTAGGATTTTTAAAGAATTTAATTGTAAATCATGGTCGAAAATAAGTATTTGGTCACCCACAAACAAGCAAGATTTCTGGCTCTCACAGACCTGTAACTTTTTCTTTAAGAACCTCTTCAGTTCTCCACTGCCATTGTTACCTGTAATAATGGCACCTGTTTGATCTCGTTATCTGTATAAAAGACACCTGTTCACAGCCTCAAACAGTCAGACTCCAAACTCAACCATGGCCAAGACCAAACAGCTGTCGAAGGACACCAGGAAAAAAATTGTAGACCAAGCTGGGAAAGAGTGAATCTACAAAAGGCAAGCAAGCTGGTGTGAATAAATCAACTGTGAATTGTAAGAAAATGGAAAACATACAAGTCCATTGATAATCGTCCCTCGATCTAGGGCCCCACGCAAGATCTCATCCCGTTGGGGTCAAAATGATCATGAGAACGATGAGCAAACATCTCAGAAACTACATGGAGGGACCTGATGAATGACCTGCAGAGAGCTGGACGCCAAAAGTAACAAAGGCTACCATCAGTAACACACTACGCCTTGGGGAGTCAGATCCTGGCAGTGGCCAGATGTGCCCCCCCTGCTTAAGCCCAGTACATGTCCAGGCCCGTCTGAAGTTTTGCCAGAGAGCATATGGATGATCCAGAAGAGGATTGGGAGAAGTATCATGTGGTCAGATGAAACCAAGATAGAGCTTTTTGGTTAAAAACTCACTCAACTGGAGGAAGAAGAATGCTGAGTTGCATCACAAGAAACACCAACCATACCTACTGGGGAAGCATTGGGGTGGAAACATCATGCTTTGGGGCTGTTTTTCTGCAAAAGGGACAGGACGACTGATCCGTGTTAAGGGAAGAATATACAGGGGAAGGGCCATGTATCGTGAGATTTCAAGCCAGAACCCTCCTTCCACATCAGTGAGAGCATTGAAATGGAACGTGGCTGGGTCTTCCAGCATGACAATGATCCCAACCACACTGCTCGGGCAATGAAGGAGTGCCTCCATAAAAAAGCATTTCAAGGTCCTGGAGTGGCCTAGCCAGTCCTCCAGACCTCAACCCCATAGAAAACATTTGTGGAGGGAGTTGAAAAAGTCCATGTTGCCCAGTGATAGCCCCAAAAAACATCACTGCTCTAGAGGAGATCTGCATGGAGGAATGGGCCAAAATACCCAGCTACAGTTTTGTGCAACCTGGTGAAGACTTACAGGAACCCGCTTGAACCTCTGTCATTGCCAACAAAAGTTATGTTACAAAGTATTGATTTTGAACTTTTTGTTATTGACCAAATACTTATTTCCCACCATAATTTACAATTCAATCCATTCTTTAAAAAATCCTACAATGTGATTTCCTGGATTTTTTCTCACTTGTCTCTCATAGTTGAAGTGTAATCTATGATGAAAATTACAGACCTCTCTCATCTTTCTAAGTAGGAGAACTTGCACAATCAGTGGCTGACTAAATACTTTTTTGCCCCACTGTAGTTTTTTCTTCAGATTCACAATAGCCCTTGCTCAGGGAAGAACTCTGCTGTGTTTATTGTGTTCTTCTTAATTTTTACATCTCCAGTACTGTATTCTTTGTGCAAATAATTATACATGGGTCCTAAAAAGGGTTAGTTATAACAGCCAACCAAAAAGTGTTTTGCTTTCTCTTTTCACTTTTCTTTTCACTTTCAATTCATTACTCACTAAATTACATGAGATTTTTCAACACTTTATTATAAAATAAGCTTTGTGTTACTGATTTTGGAAAACTGTAGGTTAATATAAGAGTTTAAAACATTAATTTACTCATGATTACATGATATAGTATCGACCACTACCAAACACTCGTTAAACTGATCAGTTCATGATACATTTAACTGATGATGGATTTGTCGGAACATATATCCATTGTAAATCAGGGAGCACCTGTACAATAAAACTCCATTAATGCATATAATGCCTTATACAGTGTGGATTTTCTGGGGGTCTGGAACGGGTTAATTCAATATACATTATACCTTATGGGATAAATCTGCTCGGAACTCCAAGAACTGAGGTTCCACTGTAATCTGTTGGCATAGAAGTGGTGTCTGATGGTAGTTTGGGTGATTCCAAGATTCTACTTTTTTCAGACCAACAGAGATGCTTTTTGCCTCTCTTAACATCCTCCTCACTGTACATGGGCACAAAATAAACTTGGGTCATGGTGCAGGTATTTTCTGACAGTTCCAGTTGATTGGACCTTTTTAATTATTAATTCTTGACTGTAGATATGGGCATTTTCAGCTGAGTAGCCAATTTTTTTTACTGCAGTTCCATGAATTATGAAGGTCAACACACTTTTCTCTTACATAAATGGTGTTCTCTTGGCTTTCCCATGTTGAAGAATGACAAATGTATATGCTGTTTTTCAAGCAAGGAGACATAACTTATAATATAGCATGGTTATTAAGTGTGGTGTGTGTGAAGCACTTCCAGCAGTTTCATGAACCAATACAAAACAGGTGCATCTTGGAATTAAACCCTTCATTTATTGACATAACTTAAATAATGTACATGTCTATTTTCCTGTAATTATATCAAATTAACTTCTTAACTTTTGTCAAACACACACCTGCCTCACCATCTTTGTGGGGACTTCCCACTCACATAATGTAGCTAATTAATGCTAAACCCTAACCTTAACCTCAGTAACCCAAAGCAAATGTTTTTACTCTTTTGGTTTCTTCCAGATTTTGGATCAAGCTTGAAGTTTCTGTAGAAAGAGCAGTTTTTCCTCATGGGGACCAGCCAAATGGCCCCACAAAGTAAAAATGTCAGCTCTTTCTACCCTTGTAGACACACACACACACACACACACACACACACACACACACACACACACACACACACACACAGTACCCTGTCCTTTGTCTGAACCTGGCTCTGACACTCTGACTGCTGCTTCGATTGCTTTAATGCTCAACATCAACATTACATATATACCGTACACTACAACATCCAAGATGCTTTATGCTTTTCATTATTATCGCCAGTAGAAATTCAACTGCCACGTAAGATTTGCCCGCGGCTTTTGGCAGTTTCAAACAGAATAAAAAACATTCTACCGCCAATCGTTCCGGGTCTAGTCGTTCATGGCAGATTGTCTTAAAAAATGTACTCTGCAGAGAAATATTTTAAAAGCAAGACATACATGAAAACGCCTCTCAGTTCCACGCCAACGCTCCAGGCCCTCTTTCTCTCTCGCAGCGTGATGAGGATATAGCAGCTCTGTCCTAAGTGTGTGTGTTTGTGTGTGAGTGTGTGGGGGTGTGTTGGCTCAGTGTGATGGAGCTGGATGAACAGACTCTTCAGGTCAGATCTGCTCAACTGGGGCCATCAGTGTGGAGGAGGAGCACTTCGACCAGCCTGTCACCATGCAGTACTCCGTCTTCTGTTTAATTTGTATTTTGTTATGCGTGTGTGCATTATGTGTTTATAACATGCCTGTTAAATGGAGGTGAAATGGAAGTTGAGTGTTTGAGAGAAAGTTTTAGATGTGGAGCAGTGTTATTAGGAATATTGATCTGTTACCAGTGAATGTTTAGAGTTTGGAGACCACACACAATGTCACAATGGATGATGCATGTTGCCAGCCAGTGCATTGTTCACAGTGGATTCATTTAAGAGTGTTTTGATGCCCTTGTCAATGCAGCCTAGTTGTAATTGGGAATTGGGATTATTCACTGGGCCAATATTTCTGTAGGGTAATTTGAGATATGAAGGCTTTATTGATATAAAATGCAAGGATGCTGCTTCTACTTTCAAATACCATGACAGTGCCAAAGAAGTCCAATGCTGTTTCCATGGAAACATTATGAGGGGATACAGCACAAGTGCCTCTCTGTCTTGTGTTTGTTACATCAGTTGTATGCTGCGTGTACAATGCTAATAACAGCTGATACTCACCAGGTAGTGTGTGTGCGAGTGTGCCTGTGTTTGTGTGAGAGAGAAAGATGCGACAGATGGTACCTGATTTTCTGGAAGTCCACCCACAGGACTGCTAATACAGACCTCTTTATTTACCTTCTGATTTATATTCGACATTCACATGCACACTTCACTCTCAAACCCCATTATCTCAGTGTACCTCGGAAATAGTTCAGATAATATCAGGTGATTGTCGCTTTCCTTCATTTCATTCTCTTTACACACTAGCATGATTTCCTGGTTGCCACTCAAGCTGAGATATGGCCTTTCAGCAGTTGACATGACAGGTAGATTAGAAGCATGCCTGATACTTTTTATTCCTTTCCCTAACAGAATCTACATATAAATCTGTATAGAATCCCTAACAAACACTATATGGACAAAAGTATTGGGACACTTACAGTACACATCACTCCTACAGGAGCAGACGCCCTTATCCAGAGCGACTTACAATTGATACCATCTTACAATCCAAGCAATTGTGGGTTAAGGGGCTTGCTCAATGTCCCAGCAGTGACAGCTTGGCAGAGGTGGGATTTGAACCCTGGACCTTCTGGTCCATAGTCCAGTACCTTACCCTCTAGGCTACCACAGTCCACAGGATGTTATGACATCCTGTTCTACATCCATAGGCATTAATATGGAGTTTGTCCTCCCTTTGCAGCTATAACAGCTTCCACTCTTCTGGGAAGGCTTTCTACAAGATTTTGCCCATTTATCCAGTTGAGCATTTATGAGGTCAGACACCGATGTAGGATGACAGGGCCTGGATCGCAGTCTCTGTTCTAGTTCTTCCAAAAGGTGGTTGGTGGAGTTGAGGACAGGACTATGTCCAGGCCAGTCAAATTCTTCTCTTGCCAAATTCTTGCCAGTCAAAGTCAACCAACCATGCCTTTATGGATCTTGCCTTCATGCTGGAACAGAAAATAACCTTCCTAAAACTGTTCACATAATGTTGGAAGCAGAGATTACATGGCTAGGTGCTTGATTGTATACACCTGTGGAAATGGAACTGAATGAAACACCTGAATTTAATGATTGTGAGGTGTGTCCAGGTTCCATTGTCCCTGTAGTTTAACTGTACTATATGTGTGTGTGTGTGTGTGTGTGTGTGTGTGTGTGTGTGTGTGTGTGTGTGTGGGGGGGGTGTGGAGACGTGTGGTGGAGTGTGTGTGTGTGATTCTTGGTAGTGTGATTCTGTAACGTGCTCTGACAATATACAGGATACTGTGGCTGGTATTATGTGATCACTCAGTTATTTCTGCATAATATGATCAAAACGCATCAATTTTCGCAGTCCCTAAAAGTAGATAAAGAGACAAAGTTAAACAAATGAGGCAAAATAATTATACTTGGTCATTTATTTATTGAGGAAAAGATCCAATATAACATATAAATAGTGAGTGTTGTGAACCTCTAGGAGTTACATTTAATTTGAAGGTAAATTCAAGTCATGTTTTTTTCAATCCATGGGAAGAACAGTCGAGGTGTTAGTGGGCCACCCTGTTTTACTTAAAGAACAAGGGATCTATTCAAGTCTGCTCTTCACAAACACAGTGTGTGAAAGTGTATCATGGCATGCCAAAGGAGATTTGAGGACCTCAGAAAAAAAAGCTGCTCATCAGGCTGGAGAAGGTTACAAAACGCACTCTAAAGAGTTTGATTCCACCAATCCATAGTCAGACAGATTGTGTACAAATGGAGAAAATTCAAGACCATGTTAACCCTCCCAGGAGTGTCGACTAACAAGATCACTCCAAGAGCAAGGCGTGAGACTGTTGGTAGCCTAGCGGTTAGGTTATCTGGACTCTGGACCAGACCAGAAGGTCCAGGGTTCAAATCCCATCCTGTCCAGCTGCCACTGTTGGGTCCTTGACAAGGCTCTTACCCACAATTTGCTTGGATTTGTAAGGTTTGAATCAATTGTAATCGCTCTGGATAAGGCGTCTGCTAAATGCTGGTAAATAAATATAAATAAATATAAGGCGTGTAATAGTTGGCGAGTCACAAAGGACCTCAGGTAACTTCTAAGCAACTGAAGGCCTCTCTCACAGTGGCTAATGTTAATGTTCATGAGTCCACCATCAGAAGAACACTGAACAACAATGGTGTGCATGGCCACTGCTCTCCAAAAGAAACATTGCTGCTCGTCTGCAGTTTGCTAAAGATCACGTGGACAAGCCAGAAGGCTATTGGAAGAATGTTTTGTGGATGGATGAGACCAAAATAGAACTTTTTGGTTTAAAAGAAATGCGTTATGTTTGGAGAAAGGAAAACACTGCATTCCAGAAAAAGAACCTTATCCCGTCTGTATATATATGTACATATATGTACACATTAACATATTAACAGGTTTTAACCTGAATGTCATCATGATCTGGTTTGTTCACACAGTCGTGGAGAAAATCACAATGTGTGAAGATTAATCATGCTGTAATGTTGTAGAAGGCCATTTAGATTTCAGCTTTCACTTGTTTTTGCCATGGCAGCAAGTCAAATCGAGTCAAAGCAAAATTCGACTATATTGGCTATTGGATATGGATGAGATTTGTTGGGTTTGGCGTGAGACATGCAAGGCCTGTACTGTATCATTTTGGATTAGAACTGATGCATGTTTTCAATTCTTGAATGTTGACTGACACAATGCTGATCATTCACGTTGACAGTACACAGATTAAGGCAAGCCACCATTACGTATTTGACATTTTATGCAAGTCAGTGAGGATACACTGTATCAGTATCACATGCTGGCCAATAATCATGGCTTGTATATTGGTGTCATATTAAAAATGCATCAAATGGGATAAGTTGGGAAAAGTGCCTCTCTTATTCCAGCACTGTAGTACTCTGCTCACTTGGTATTTTGGCCTGCCAGAATTCTGACCTTTATAGAACTGCTTGTGCTGGGAGCACCTTAAAAGTATATTCATACAGGTTTTTTTTGCCTCCGATGCGTTAAACTAGTCCACCCCTAAATGCAAAAAAGGCTGGGCATTTACTTCAGTGAAGCTATTCTGGAACAGTTAATAAGAATTTGTTTGCATAATAGCCAGCCCCTGGAAGCTTTTATTCATTTTTACATTACGAGTTGCATTAACAGATGAAGTAAGCCTTTATTCCATCTTGAATATGGGACAGGAATCTACATTCACCCTTACTATACTGCACTGAAAGTGCTAGTGGTCATCTGTGGCTCATTGCTACCATGTCTTACAGCCTGTCTCAGTGCCTGTGCTAATGGACGCATGTGGAGTAGCTCTCCAAAAGGCTGTCTTTTATTAGGTCACTTCTAGCAGAAATGCCCCAGTTCCCATGACTATATCCTCAAGTCTTGGCCTGCTATCTGGGACACTAATCACTAACATCATTATGCTCATTTCCTCAGCCTTAACATGTGCATGGTCCTGAGCACAGGAATTAAAGCATGACGGTTTGTAACATTTTGGCAGTCTGATATGTTATGCCTCAACATCCTGCTTCTTCAGATTGGGCCAGGTGACATTTTGTTTCATTCACTGGTTGTTTTCCTATGGCCAGATGTAGATTTTTTTTAATCTTATTATCAGTAAATTATCAAAATACATTTGTTAAATCCATTAATGCTATTTAGCAATTTAAAATGAATGTGAAATAATAGCTACTATGCTCCACCATAACTAATAAATGAATGATAATACATGTCGTTTAAAACTGTTCTTTTTTATTCTTTTAAATGGTTTGGTGCTAATGGTAGTCTTATGTATGTCTCATGGAAATAGGGCAAAGAAATAGATGGCAAATGTATTTCTGGTCCTTTTGGCTTGGGGTTGTTGCTTGCTGAAAGGATGCCAAATATGAACCCATTCTTGTACTCATTCTTCTGTTAAAAAGTCTTGTTCGATCTTTAAATAAACTCGTACAGTTGCGCTGACTGGCTGGGCATTGATGTGGACCCACTCAGGTCACAATACTAGGAAGGGGCTGTCAGGACAAGGAGGAACATGAGCAAAAGAGTCTGTCTGACTGAGGAGGCCTAGGCAAGGTAGCTCTTCCACAGGGAAAATAACGTAAGGGTTTGCTATTGTAATTCCCTTGTATGAGATATACATGCATAGCACATCTAGCAACCAGAGCAATAAAAAGCACAGCACAGACCACAAATGGTAAAACCAGCTAAACCAAAAGCAACCATGCTCATGTGGGATGTACATTCCTGTGCAAAAGTCTTAGACTAATGGTAGATTTGTTGTTTTAGCAACGTTATAATGACCATATATAACATATTGTTGAAGATTGGACCCAAAAATGTCAAACTTGGATTCGTCACTCCATAATATTCTTTTCCACTGATATCCATTCCAGTCTTTGTGAGTTTTAGCACATTTTAGCCTTTTCACCATGTTCCTTTTTTGAAAAAGTGGTTTCTTGGCTGCTACCTTTCCAGAAAGACCAGTTATGATCAAGCTTCATGATCATAGGGTCAACTTGGCATCCTGATAAAGCTGCCAGATGCTGCTATTGCTCAAGCGTAAGGGGACGTCACACTAAATACTTGCCACTGTAGCCTATATTGCATACAACTTTATCCCGCATACTAATTTCTTATATTTTCTGGTTGTATTCTTATGTAGTGACTGAGAAATAATTATATATGGTTATTATTAATTGTGAAAATATTGGTATATCGAAACTAATGATGTCCTGAGACTTTTGCATAGTACTGTGTGGAAGACTTGATGTTTTCCCATAGTGCCTCACACAATCAGAGATTTTTGCTATGTAGCTTTTTTTCAGTTTTTCCCAAGTTTGATGGGGTGAATGACTCAGTAGTGGCATGAATTTGGCTCACACTCAGTAGTCCCCACTGCCAGCAGGAGCAGTGGGTCAGTTGTATGCATGACTTGTTCTCTGCTGTTAGCTTGTTTGTGCAGTTATTTAAACCATGGGGTTTTGCATCATTCTGGCTTTTAGCATCTGCTGCAGACAGCTTGCATGTGACTTTTTTTGGATTTATTGATTTAAAATATGAGTCAGTCTAAAAGCCCAAGGGCCAGATGGATCATTTGTTTGCCTGTGTTAAGATTCCGTAACAATGTGAAAGAAACAGAATATTTATTTTTATAAATGCAGTTTTCAAATTTATGTGATCTAACATCAGCGTGCACGTTCTTAAGGCATTGCTATACACAGAATATCAGAATAGTTTGGAAATGGGCAGTATACAGTTGGGCAAAAAAGTATTTAGTCATCCACTGATTAATGAGAGAGTCTTGGCCATGGTTGAGTTTGGAGTCTGACTGTTTGAGGCTGTGGACAGGTGTCTTTTATACAGATAACGAGGTCAAACAGGTGCCATTAATACAGGTAACGAGTGGAGGACAGAAGGCCTTCCTAAAGAAGACGTCACAGGTCTGTGAGAGCCAGACATCTTGCTTGTTTGTGGGTGACCAAATACTTATTTTCCACCATAATTGTCTCTCAAGTGTACCTATGATGAAAATTACAGACCTCTCTCATCTTTCTAAGTAGGAGAAGCTGCAAAAAATCAGTGGCTGACTAAATACTTTTTTGCCAGACTGTAATTTGATAGTGTTATGACAATAATTTCACAATATACAGTGCTGTGCAAAAGTCTTAGGCCACCATTAGATTTGTAGTTTTAGCAATGATATAAAGACCATATATAACATACTATGAATGATTGGATCACAGATTTCAAGCTTGGATTCGTTACTCCATAAGTCTCTTTTCCACCGATCTTCATTCCAGTCTTTGTGAGCTTTAGCATATCTTAGTCTTTTCACCACATTCCCTTCCAAAAAAAAGTGGTTTCTTGGCTGCTACCCTTCCAAAAAGAAGCTATACTATTACAGTACTTTTAATGGCATGGATTCCTCAAGATGTTGGAAACATTTATTTGTAATGCCTCTCCATGTTCCCATGATTGCAAATACAAATCAGCTGTACCTTCATGCTGCCAATCACTTGCTCTATCACATCCCAGAGGTGAAGAACAACGAACTAATTGTTGTATTCATGAAATCAGTTGACACGACTTTTACCTTGTGACATGGAGAGAAGATGAGTTAATTATGGACATTAAAGGGATGCACATGATTAGCATCAATACTGACATAGTCTGTGGCACTGATGTGATAAGTGCTCAGTATTAACAGGCACAAAGTGTGCAAGGAAAACATTCTCCACCCCACTGCACCACCTCCACCAGCCTGGACTGTTGACACAAGGCAGGTTGGGTCCTTGGATTTATGCTGTTGGTACCACTTTCTGACCCTACCATCTGTGTGCCTCAGCAGAAATTGAGAATCATCAGTCCAGGCTGCATTTTCCAATCTGCAGGCTCAGCTTTCTGTTCTTGGCTGACAAAATTCGACAAGATTGTCTGATGTTGTGACCCATCCACCTCGAGGATTGAAATGTTGTGCATTTTGCCATGCTTTTCTGCTCACCAC
Organism: Ancistrus triradiatus; assembly: GCA_025084515.1. Lineage (NCBI taxonomy): Eukaryota > Metazoa > Chordata > Actinopteri > Siluriformes > Loricariidae > Ancistrus > Ancistrus triradiatus. The sequence continues at coordinate 45,417 of JAJAGP010003627.1, forward strand.
AATTGTTCCGAGTGATTGTCTGTCATCAACAAGGTGTTTCCTTTTTTTCTTTATTGCACAGAGTAAACTCTGGAGGCTATTGTGTGTGAAATTCTCAGGAGATCAGCAGTTATAGAAATACACAAACCAGCCCATCTGGCACAAACAATCACTGGAATGGTCCGAATCATTGAGATCACTTTTTTTTCAAATTCTGATAGCTGACGTGAACATCACCTGAAACTGGTGGTCCATATCTGCATGGTTTCGTGCACTGCACCGCTGTGACACATTTGGATTCAGATACAGGTGGTTCTAATAAAGTGCTCAGTGAATCACTGCATAATTTGTGAAACTATTGTGGGTATCATCTGTACTTTTTATACAGTGGAACCTCGGAAGTTGAACTTAAATGGTTCCAGAAGACCGTTCGAACTCCGATTTGTTCGAAGTTGGAATCAAAAGAAGGCATGTAAATAGGATGAATCCATTCCCGGCTCCCAAATTTGTATGTAATTATAATACAATAATGATAATCAATAAATACATGAAATAATTGCAATGTAAAGACATGAAATAAGTGAAAATAAAGTGAAACTTTATAGACACCGAGGTGAATGCACTTCCACTGGGGCAGAAGGTGCAGAGACTGAGAGTGTGTCTGAAATCACAGCCGTAGACTGATATAATGTACATATACATAATAATAAAATAATATACTACAATATGCATAATATGGATATGATCTCGCCCTAGTTCTTCTTCTTTTGGGTTTTATGACAATTGGCATTACCGTATTGGTGCATTATTGCCACCAACTGGAAGATCACACCATAGAGTGTTTTATATAGGGTCCTGATGTTCGAAGTCTGAATTTTTTGCTCAAATTTGGGGGGATTAATTTCAAATAAACCGAGTTGACCAAATTCTTCGAGTGAAGAAACATTTGAATTCTAAGATTCCACTATATCTCTGACCAACTCGTAACGTTACAGCACCTGGCAAAACGTTTGGATTCACCACACTTAGACGATGTTCAACCAGCTTTTTTACTTCATAACAAATAAACAACATTGCAGATTTGTCACTGAACAATTTTTAATTAATACCTGAACATTGTGGCTTCATGAAGCATACCTCAAACAAATGAAATTACATTGATTTAATTAATGGCCTGTTGTTTTCAAGTTTAAGTCAAATTATGGAATCATCAGCCAAAATAATCACAGTACTTTATTTTTGTTGATCTTCCTCTGGCCTGTACGATTGTCTGAATTCTTTGAAGCATGGTCTTCACTGATGACAGTTATATTCTACATCAGGCTCCATCTCCATCTTTGCCCAACTGACTGGGGACAATCAGCATCTTTTGCCACACTCCATGCTGGGTTTCCTTTATGAAGGAGTTTTATAATATTTTCTATTGTTTCAATTGACTCTCTTATTTGAGCCTTTTTCTTTCAATTAGCCAAGATCAGCTGCTGATTAAATTTCTTTCAGGTATTAAATACAAGGGTTGAATGATTGATAATTAGTCACTAAACATTCTTCAAAGACATTAACAGCAGTAGTGGGTCTTTGTCGAAATGTATTTAAATTCGACCCAGACATAACATATATTTGTGTCTTGGTCCAGATGTATTTATCTTCATTTACGGACATTTGCTGCCATGACAACATGCAAGGCAGACTGGTTGAAATGCAGTGTTAGCAGATAAGAGAGTGAGAGCCAGCTTCACATGTCGATACTCATCTCCAGTGCATATAATTACATATTGTCTGCGGTATAGGACTGAGATCTGTCTTCTAGTGCTTTACTAGCTTTGGGCTCTCACAGATTTTTCTATTTCAATGTTCTCTGGTCAGCCCTCTCTTGCTCTGTGACCCTTTTTGCTTTCTAAACATTCGGTGAGGTTCCCAACCAGCATGTCCTCACTCTACATAGAATCCTAGAGAGTGTGGTTTGGTAGTTCCTGTCAGAATTGATGACGATCTGTTTGCCCCTGAGATTGATCGTACTACTGGATGAGATATGTATGACATATCCTTTACTAGAGTAGAAGGAATAGGAGGGTGGGGGTAACTATCTGATTCATTTTTACGGACAATATTTCTGTTGGAAATGTGCCAGCTAAGGACCAACATTGGAAATTTCCATCCTTTCTATGTCCAGGGCAGGGCAAATGTCAGCTGAAATGGAAAATATTGCATTTAAAAATTGTGAACTTGCTGGCTAGTGTTAAATTAATGATTGAAACAACATGACTGATTCCCTGGGTGGGACTGTTTTGACCTAGAGGTTAAGGTACTGGATCAAATCCTACCTCTGTCAAGCTGCTACTGTTGGGTCCTTGAGCAAGGCCCTTAACCCATTGTGCCCATGTGCTTGGACTGTAAGATTTGTACCAGTTGTAAGTCGCTCCGGATAAGGTTGTCTCTTAAATGACATAAAATGGGAGGAACTTGTTCAGTTTTTCCTGGCTAGATAATTGGGACTGTGGGCTAGTAGTGTCACAATTTAATTGCTTTTTCTTTCCACATTACAGGGCAGAAAGAAAAAAACAGAAGTATTAAGTGATGACCTACTACAGGTAAGACCCATTAGCCAGTTATGTTTCTTCCATTGTCATTTTGCTACATGGTCTTAGTATTGCATGCTATTTCTGCATAAAAATCTGTGTGCAGTGTGTGGTGAGTGGTGTGTTGTGGTGTTTTAGATGACGCATTTGGCAGGTATGGTGTGGGTGGACAGGTCTGTTGCATGGTCTTAGTATTGCATGCTATTTCTGCATAAATCTGTGTGCAGTGTGGTGTGGTGTGGTGTTAGATGACGCATTTGGCAGTATGTGTGGGTGGACAGGTCTGTGCACCTCCTTATTGCTGTTTGTGTGTATATCAGGTGGAGAAGCGTCTGGACCTGGTGAAGCAGGTCTCCCACAGCACACATAAGAAGCTCACTGCCTGCCTGCAGGGACAGCAAGGGACAGACGTAGAGAAGAGATCAGTCAAGTCACCCTCGGTTCGTTCCTTTGATATGAAGATTTTCTGAAAATAACTAGCAATAGGAGATCCAAATGTCATACAATTCTGGTTTTTCTTTTTTTCTGCTTGGTCCTGAACAGAAAAAGTTGCCCTTGACTATACTGGCCCAGTGTATGGTAGAGGGAGCTGCAGTATTAGGAGACGATTCCTTGCTTGGGTAAGAACAGACTGTCTTTCTGGCAATTAGACTCTGAGTCCCTGACTTATTATACAGTGGTGCTTGAAAGTTTGTGAAGAATTTTCTATATTTCTGCATAACTATGACCTAAAACATCATCAGATTTTCACACAAATCCTAAGAGTAGAACCCAGTTAAACAGATGAGACAAAAATATTATATTTGGTCATTTATTTATTGACGAAAATGATCCAATATTACATATTAGTGAGTGGCAAAAGTATGTGAACCTTTGCTTTCAGTATCACCCCCCGTGCAATTAAACGTTTCCTCTAAATGATGATTAGTCCTGCACAAAACAGCCCCAAAACCATGATCCTACCACCACCATGTTTCACAGACGGGATAAGGTGGAATGCAGTGTTTTCTTTCTCCAAACATAATGCATTTCTTTTAAACCAAAAAGGAGCAGCAATGTTCTTTTTTGAGAACAGTGGCTTTCTCCTTGCAACCCTGCCATGCACACCGTTGTTGTTCAGTGTTCTTCTGATGGTGGACTCCTGAACATTAACATTAGTCCATTTGAGAGAGGCCTTCAGTTGCTTAGAAGTTACCCTGGGGACCTCAACCACTATTTGTTGGTCGACCACTCCTGGGGAGGGTAACAATGGTCTTGAATTTCCTCCATTTGTACACAATCTGTCTGACTGTGGATTGGTGGAGTCCAAAGTCTTTAGAGATGGTTTTTTAACTTTTTCCAGCCTGATGAGCATCAACAACTTTTTTTCTGAGGTTCACAGAAATCTCCTTTTTTCGTGCCATGATACACTTCCACAAACGTGTTTTGAAGAGCAGGCTTTAATAGATTCCTGTTCTTTAAATAAAACAGGGTGCCCACTCACTTTGGGAGTCCCAAAGTCATCCCATTGATTGAAAACACCTGACTTTAATTTCACCTTCCAATGAACTGCTTACCTTAGAGGTTCACATACTTTTGGCACTCACTAATATGTAATATTGGCTCATTTTCCTTAATAAATAAATGGCCAAGTATAATATTTTTGTCTCATTTGTTTAACTGGGTTCTCTTTATCTACTTTTAGGACTTGTGTGAAAATCTGATGATGTTTTAGGTCATATTTATGCAGAAATATAGAAAATTCTAAAGGGTTCCCAAACTTTCAAGCACCACTGTAAGTGAATAAGAAGCACTAATCTGTGTGTGACTGGACAAACTATGTGCTTTGATAGTGAACATCTTGATTTATGAAGATTAAGGACTCAAACATAGTACATGCACAGTGAACAAATATATTGTTTTTGAGATGTGCAAAATTGATTTCACATTTGGAAACAGAGTACAGGTAAGTTCTGTGAAATAGGTCGATGACCGAAGGTTGTTAACCAGACATTTCCATAGTCATTTTTGCTACTGTAATATAAATATAAATGGTATTTTCACAAGGAAACTGTGTGCAAACGATACATGAATGCATCAGAGACTGAAAACACAAGTGGAAGCCTAAAACCTTTTGTAATTTATGGAAATTCACAATCATTATGAAAAATGAGGAAAGCCGTGACACTTAATGGTATGATGGACCTGTTCCTTTTGTTTGACCGAAGCCAAAAACTGAGATGATAGACAGTATTATGAACAACATGGAAGATCAGTCAGATGAAACAGAGTGAACGTTATTTATAGGAATACATTTACAAATAAGCAGTGGAAAGTCATACATTAGTAACATAACACGAGTCAGCTTTTACAAAAAAAAAAAAATACACACATCAACTGAGTTAGAACAGTCTCTAGTCCAAACGTGAGCTACCAAACAAGCAAGCAAATTACTGGTAAGATAGTTTTACACACACACACACACACACACACACACTATTTATTTCCTGTTATAATTTATTAGGATTTAAAAACACCAGTACAGTTTGTTAAAGCAACACAAGGGTAAGTTTGAATGTTGTACCAAGGAGAGTTATAAAGGGCAGTAGCTATACTGGGTGCTGTTTCAGCCAGCGTTTTCATTTTTAATTTTGGCAACTGTCAATAATAGCACTCATCCTCACTTGTACTGTGGACCTTCATGCTTGTAATCTTAGAAACAAATACAACACAAAATGCACATTTTTGATGTACAATGGGCCATGTTTTCAAATACATTGACATTGTCTGAGCGTTTAATCGTTCATCAAGTCTGGGCGATATGGTAAAAATAATATATCGCGATAATTAAAGACATTTTCATAATACATGTGATCAGTAGCAACAGATTTTTTAAACCTACCTATTCAAATATTATCCCATACTTAGTAAAGTGATTTTTATTCAAAATGTGCTGCTCTTCAGCCAAATAAACAGGACTAATTGCACTCTTTGTAATTAAACATATAGTTGGTCAGTGTTGGTCTTACAGCACTGATGATGTCCTCGATGTGCTCAGAAAAGCATATTGTTTATGTGTACAGAAAAAAAACAAAAAACACAATTTTAAGAACAAAATAGCTTCCTCAGGCAAAAGTCAGTATTTAGTGTGACTTCCCTGAACAGCTTCTTCAGACTGTAGAAAGGTCAACTTGGCATACTGATGAAGCTGCCATTGCTAAAATAACAAATCTAATGGTGGTATGGTGGTCTAAGACTTTTGCCCAGTACTGTATATGCACTCATCTTTCTCTTAGTTTTCTTCTTGTCACTGTAATGGGGGTTTAGGAGAACAGTGGTTAGCACTTGGGCCTGAAGGTCCAGAAACCCAGTTTCGATTCCCAGTCTGGCCGCTGCTTGTGTGGAGTTTGTATGTTCTCCCATTGTTTGTGTGGGTTTCCTCTGGGTACTCTAGTTTAGTCGCACATTCCAAATATATGATTTAGGTCAACTGATGCCTCTAAAGTGTGCCAGGATGAGTGAGTGTGAGTTAGATTGGTGCTCTGTCTAGAGTTGGTTACCACCTGAATTGAGACTGAATTTGGTGAAATGGGTATGGAAAATGAGTGAGAGAACAAAGCTCTAATTATGAAAGCTCTTCTGTTTAGAAGTAGCAAGTAAAGGAACTAATCAATGAACTGAGGCTGAGACTGTTACTGAGCCCAGAGGCTCAAAACTTTTTTCCCTAAAAGCAGAAATAACTTTCTCTACTTTTCTCTGATTTTAGTATTCCTAGCCTATACCTTTTTATATAAGTTGTCTCTCTGTCAGATCTTTACATTGCCTTTATATTTCCTTTAGCCTTCTATTTTTTTCTTTTTTCCCTTTAGAGAAATCCCTCCAGGTTTCTCTTAGATTTCTCACCCCCAGTTTCACTTTTATAAACTATTCTTTTCTCTCTTTACATCTGTTTCACTTTCCTTTCCAGTTTTCTGATCGCTCTTTCTGAGATTCTTCCCACTTCTTATACTTCTTGTCCTTCTACTCAGTTTTCTTAGCACAATTTTCTTGGTCTCAATTAACTTTCACTTTCTCATTTCTCTTTTCACTTTTTCACACTTTTCAACTATTTAACTTCTATTTTGTCGTCTTCTTTCTCTCAAAGCACTCACATTGAAAAACAAAGTCTGTACTTTGGAGAAACTACAAGACACTGAACTGAACAATTACATTGTTCCACCTTATATGCCTTTACAGGCCAGGCAGATGTTAATTGGGACTGAATAATCCCAGAGCACTCTTTGAAAATGCAGTATTTGGTTCGTTCATAGTATACAGTTTGGTTAGTAATCAATGACTTGAACTATTTTGTGGAAAGTCCTCAGATTGTTATCAAACAAAAGTATTACTATCATTACCCCTACCAAATAAATCATCCCAGACAACCTTTGCAGATGTTATAAAGTTTCATACACATTTTTACAGGGCCTGACTATGTTGGTCTACAACAGGCCCGTCTCACTCTGGGGATTTCTTTGTCTTTTGTCACAGTAAGATGCTGAAACTCTGTGGAGACACCGAGGAAAAACTGGCCCAGGAGCTCATTGTCTTTGAGTTCCAGATGGAGAAAGATGTGGTGGACCCTCTGTATGTTCTGGCTGAAGTAAGCATTCCTTCAACCTACTTATAAAATGAAGACAAATTAATCCATGTTTCATTTCCTCCCTATGGATGTGTTAAAAGGGCAACAGCAGTGACCTTTATTCCTGTGGTATGGCCACCCTAAATCTTATGCATAAGTCCTTTTGCATTAGTGACTGCTTGAGACTATTACATAATTATGTGCCAGTCAACCAAGGATAGAGATATTTAATAGACAATACAAGATAACAAAGTAATCCATGAGCTTTAGTGACAATAACTGACAGTAATAGCTTCAGGAAGTTAGTTTAAACAGTTTAAGCATCAGTCTTCTACAGGTGTTTAGACCAAAATAATCCGTAAACCAAAAACCTGGTGCCTACAAGCATTTAGTACGTGAATCACCAGTATTTAGTGAATACATTACTGAGAAAAATGCAAATGAAAAACCCAAAAGTAACTATGCATTTTTATGTGCAGTTAAGTATTCTCTGGTCTCGCAGTGGCTTGGTGGGTAGCGTTGTCCGCTCACAGCAAGAAGGTCCTGGGTTCAATCCCAGCTGGAGCGATATGGGTCCTTTCTGTGAGGAATCTGCATGTCCTCCCCGTGTCTGCATGGGTTTACTCCTCCTACAGTCCAAAGATATGCTTAATGTTAATTTATTACACTAAATTGGCCCCAAACTAAGTATATACAGTGGTGTGAAAAAGTGTTTGTCACCTTCCTGATTTCCTATTTTTTTGCATGTTTGTCACACTTAAGTGTTTCGGAACATCAAACCAATTTAAATATTAGTCAAAGACAACACAAGTAAACACAAAATGCAGTTATTAAATGAAGGTGTTTATTATTAATGGAGAAAAAAAATCCAAACCTACATGGCCCTGTGTGAAAAGGTGAATGCCCCCTTGTTATAACAACTTCACTATGATTTATCACACCTGAGTTCACTGTCTCTAGCCACACCCAGGCCTGATTATTGCCACACCTGTTCTCAATCAGGACATCACTTAAATAGGACCTGCCTGACAAAGTGAAGTACACGAAAAGATCCTTAAAAGCAACACATTATTCCGAGATCCAAAGAAATTCAGGAACAATTGAGAAAGAAAATAATTGAGATTTATCAGTCTGGAAAGGGTTATAAAGCCATTGCTAAAGCTTTGGGACTCCAGTGAACCACAGTGAGAGCCATTATCAACAAATGGCGAAGACATGTAACAGTGGTGAAACTTCCCAGGAGTAGCCGGCCGACCAAAATTACCCCAAGAGCGCAGCAACGACTCATCCAAGAAGTTGCAAAAGACCCCACAACAACATCCAAAGAACTGCAGACCTCACTTGCCTCAGTTAAGTTCAGTGTCCATGCCTCCACCATAAGAAAGAGACTGGGCAAAAATGGCCTGCATGACAGAGTTCCAAGATGAAAACCACTGCTGACCAAGAAGAACATTAAAGTTCGTCTCAATTTTTCCAGAACACATCTTGATGATCTCCAAGTCTTTTGGGAAAACATTCTGTGGACTGACGAGACAAAAGCTGAACTCTTTGGAAGGTGTGTGTTCCATTACATCTGGCGTAAAAGTAACACAGCATTTCAGAAAATTATACCAACAGTAAAATATGGTGGTGGTAGTGTGAGGGTTTGGGGCTGGAGCACACAACTCCAATAAACGTGCAAAAAAGCTATGTACATCCAGTGTCAGAAATCCAGAGCAAAAGCAAATAAATGGGGTCAGAACAGGCACCAGAATCACAAGCATCAACACAAGTGACTGTGAGCTGAAGCCAAAGCAAGCGACAGACTTGAGCATCCAAAGCGAGGATTATAGTGAGTGCCAAGCACACCAGCGTTTCAAATCAGGTCTCAAGAAAACAAGTTTCAAATGAGTGTCAAGGTGTTTATCAAAGCAAATTGTAAATGAACACGAAGCATGGACATGAAGCACTAACTAGCACTCCAATGTGCAGGCTCCTAAAACACAAAAGCAGCACGTGATGTCAGCGACCTCTCACATGACATGCCCACACTCAGACGAAGCAAAAATTACAATAATTCAAAAATACGAAGTCAAAGTAGCACTCTACCAAGGAAAATACAGTGATGAATGTTCAGTGTTCTTCTGATGGTGGACTCATGAACATTAACATTAGCCAATGTGAGAGAGGCCTTCAGTTGCTTAGAAGTTACCCTGGGGTCCTTTGTGATCTCGCCAGCTATTACACGCCTTGCTCTTGGAGTGATCTTTGTTGGTCGACCACTCCTGGGGAGGGTAACAATGGTCTTGAATTTCCTCCATTTGTACACAATCTGTCTGACTGTGGATTGATGGAGTCCAAACTCTTTAGAGATGGTTTTGTAACCTTTTCCAGCCTGATGAGCATCAACAACTCTTTTTCTGAGGTCCTCAGAAATCTCCTTTGTTCGGGCCATGATACACTCCACAAACGTGTGTTGTTGAAGAGCAGGACTTTGATAGATCCCTGTTCTTTAAATAAAACAGGCTGCCCTCTCACACCTGATTGTCATCCTATTGATTGAAAACATCTGACTCTAATTTCACCTTCAAAGTAACTGCTAATGCTAGAGGTTCACATTTTACTTTTGCCAGTCACTAATATGTAATATTGGATCATGTTCCTCAATAAATAAATTACTAAGTATATTTTTTGTCTCAATTGTTTAACTGGGTTCTCTTTATCTACTTTCAGTATGAAAATCTGAAGATGTTTTAGGACATCCCTTCTTAATGTAATTATGGCATGATCACGACTATTAAGGTGTGGAAACGGTTTCCTAATGCGTACAAACGAGTTAGTAAGGTTGTAAGAATGAGATCATTAATATGATGGAATGAGATTATCTTATTATGTCATTCCCACTCCTTACTAACACATTTCCACACATTAGGATCTCGTTCCCACACCTTAATAAGTCATTTTATTTAGAAAGGATTTCAGTTTTATAAAGTATGGATGTCAGCAGGGGTCCGTAAAAATGTCACAACAGCTTCACAGTTTACTTTTCAGTGTCATTCAAATCAGAACCAACTCGAAAAAAATGTGAAAATGTCTTTTCATTCTGTAAAAAAAATTATGAAAGTTTTATTTTTATTTTTGTGAGCTGGGCAGACTTCCTGTATTAATTTAGGTGCTTTTCATATTTGCTATGTTGAAAGCAGATGATTAATTAAATATGTGTGGATAAGGTCAGGACATTTGTGCATGTTTAGTGCATAGTATGCTGTATTTACAGAGTATGCTGTATTCCGAATATTTTCTAGCCATGTCCATTAACTATGGCACTCAGATATATATTGCATTTCATAATAATTTCAGTGGTGTTGCCCTAAAGTGATTTTATGTAGGGAGACTTATGGGTTACATGATTTGGAATCTACATTTTGTCATACTAGGTGGACATTCCCAATATACAGAAACAGAGGAAGCACTTAGCCAAGCTTGTTTTGGACATGGATTCAGCACGGACAAGGTAAAATTATATTTTTCTGCCTTTTCCATTTATAAGTCGTACTTAGCCATTTCACAACGAGTGTTGTAGTCAGTGCAAGCAAGATTAGATTACTACTCTAAGAATGTCAGTGGGAGTTTTATTTTATTTATTTTATATTTAAATTAAGACTTTTCCAAACAATACATTTAAAAGCTTCTTGTAGTATATGATTTAATAGCATGTATTATAAATTAATACAATTCATAATACATTTATGAACCTGAGCTTTTCAAGAAGCTGTGGCCACAAAATCACCAACACCAAGCCCCCAAACCATCACAGGTTCTTGGATGTATTTAGGTAGCATTTTGATGCAGCCATCAATTATTGGCAAAAAAATTGATCTACTGTGGCAAACTGCATAAGAAATGGTACTAGAATATAGCTGGATAAAAATACCTATACTGTGTCCTTTATTTTCCCTCCCCCTAGGTGGCAGCAGTCATGCAAGTCCTCCAGCCACCCCAGCAATCTACAGCCAGCCGGCGCCAAAGCAGATGCGCTCCGAGAGGAGATGGAGGAGACGGCCAATCGCATGGAGATCTGCAGGGTATCCCACTCTATTTCTGTCCATGTCGTTTGTTTATTTGATATTATATAACTGCCATTTCTAGTGTTCTTGCTGCAGTTATTCTGTTTACATACTGATTTACCTTTATATGGAAATACTACAAAATGTCAGTCGCTGATCTGATGCGCATGAGGTGTGTGCTCTACCAATGCGCCACTGGATAGTTTCAGGGACTGTGGAACCACTGATATGGAACGTAGGACTGTGTCCAAAATGGCATATTTAGGTCCTTTAAGTCCTAATTATGAAAGTTTTGCTGTTTAGAAATACAACCCCAAATCAGAATATGTCAGGACTTAAATATGCAAATCCTTTCAAGTCTTTCTTTGAGGAACATTGTTTTAAAACATTTCAATAATTTTATTTCACATTTGATAAACTGGAGATCCTCTGCCTATATTTGCTCCTCGAAAACATTTCGTGAGCAGCCTTCTTCTTCCTCCAAGCACGACGAGTTGAGTTTTTACCAAAAAGTTCTATCTTGGTTTCATCTGACAGCATGATATTCTCCCAATCCTCTTCTGGATCATCCATATGCTCTCTGGCTAACTTCAGACGGGCCTGGACATGTACTGGCTTAAGCAGGGGGGCACGCCTGGCACTGCAGGGTCTGAGTCCCTCTTGGTGTAGTGTGTTACTGATGACTCTTGGTGTAGTCTTTGTTACTTGGGCCCCGGCTCTCTGCAGGTCATTCATCAGGTGTAGTTCTGAGATTTTTGCTCACCGTTCTAATGACCATTTTTACCCCACGGGATGAGATCTTGCGTGGTGCCCCAGATCGAGGGAGATAATCAATGGATTTGTATGTCTACCATTTTCTTACAATTGCTCCCACAGTTGATTTATTCACACCAACCTGCTCGCCTATTGTAGATTCACTCTTCCCAGCCTGGTGCAGGTCTACAATTTTCTTCCTGGTGTCCTTCGACAGATCTTTGGTCTTGGCCATGGTTGACTTTGGAGTCTGACTACTTGAGGCTGTGGACAGGTGTCTTTTATACAGATAACGAGGTCAAACAGGTGCCATTAATACAGGTAACGAGTGGAGGACAGAAGAGCTTCTTAAAGAAGAAGTTACAGGTCTGTGAGAGCCAGAAATCTTGCTTGTTTGTGGGTGATCACTTATTTTCCACCATGATTTACAATTAGATTCTTTAAAAATCCTACAATGTGATTTTCTGGTTTTTTTCTTTCATTTTGTCTCTCATAGTTGAAGTGTAGCTATGATGAAAATGACAGACCACTCTCATCTTTATAATTATGGGAACTTGCACAGTCAGTGGCTGACTAAATACTTTTTTGCCCCACTGTATATCCTTCTTGGGGCTTTGAATTTCCTTTTCTTTTCTTCCACCTTTATTGTTCATATTCTCTTTTAAGTCCCATACAAACACAAACTTAACTTTCTCCAACTTTCTTTCATACTAGTTTTTTTAATGTATATTCTGTCAGATCTTCGTCTCCTTTATTCTTGTGCTTTTTCCCCTTTTTTGACCTTCCTCCAGTTTTCTCTTAGATATCTCATCCCTTCACACTTGCTTTCCTTTCCCATCTTTTCCCTGTCTAATCACTTTTTACCATAATTTTTTTCTATTTAACTTTTATTTTTTATTCGTCATTTCAAAGCACACACAAAGACATATAATTGCCACTGCCTTTTTTGGCTTTAGTGAAACTCTGTTCACAACTCTGCCTTAGCAAGCCAGACGTGTTAATTGGGGCTGATTAACTGTGGAGCACTCTTGAAAACACACCATTCGACTCATGACATGCCAGCTTGCAGTACGCCTCTCTGGCACCCCCGCTGGTCAGAGGCGGCTTTGACTTCTTCAACTGGACAACCAGCACGGCAACGTGTAGTGCACCATGCGCCATCTTTAGACCGAAAGCGTCCCTGCTGTTTAACAAGCTGATGTGCAAAAGCTCACAGTTAAATGACCTGTGTTAGAAATCAACCCTGGTGTGGCCATTCTGCTGTTGATGCAAACATTTTGTCTGTCTCCTAGGACCAGTTATCAGCAGAACATGTACAATTTTTGTGGCCAAAGAAATAGACTATGGAAAAAAAAAACACCTTCAGACGGGCAAAGGGGCAAGTCATTTTCAGACATATACATCAAGTGCATGGAACATACAGTATTTGGATAATAAACTTCATGGTTAAGATGGGTCCAAAGATGGGATTAAAGGATGGGTTCGTTTTGATATTTGGCAAAGTTATCCTCACAGCACAACAGCTGACAGCCTTTCTGTGGCTACCCCAGGCCTGAACAACGGCTGACCTCTCCTTTTGATTCTAGGCTCTCTGAGGGTCTCATCAGTCAGTCATGTAATTTATTGGCCAGTTCCATTTTGGATTGCTTAAACATTTGATAGTTCATAATAGGAATTTAGTAGTTGAAGCGAACACCCGACCCTGTTTTCAGGTGAAGCGCAAGTCAGTTCCCATGCCCATATGTGGAAATGGCTTTTCCATTTTCCCAAACCTAGCAAGCACTTGACTTGACAAAATGGACTCCGTTTTGGAAAAAAACGACAAGTGTGGAAACGTTCTGAATCAATGCACGTTTGCCACACTAGCACCACTGCAGCAAGTCTTAACAACACGTGTGGTCTCTCAACTCTTGTGTAGCTTATAGAGATTCAGGCAGAGTATCACAGGAAGTCTCTGGAGATTCTGCAGAGTGTGTTGCCTCAGATCAAAGCTCACCAGGGTAAGTCCCTATACATGGCTTTTAATGTCCGCTTACACAAATTATGTCTGTTGGCTTTTATGTTCTTCACTTGCATAAGAAATTGCAGAAACATGTGTGTGCAGTTGTACGTAGTTTTTACTTTAAAGGAGACATTTTGAAAATTTTGAAGTTGAGTGCTTGGGTGGCACAGTGGCCTAATATATGCTAGCCCTCCACAGCATTGACCTGGGTTTGAATCCTGGCGGTGCCTTCTGGCTAGGTTGGGCATGCCCTTCTCTGTGTTCTACAGAGACAGTTGTCAGAGCACCCACAACCTTCTCTAGGAAAAAACAGGCTTAAAATGTTGAAATTGTGTAGGCATTTGTACTACATGTGTGATTTGTGGTGTGTTTCAGAGGCTTGGATAGAGAAACCATCTTATGGCAAGGCGTTAGATGAGCATCTGACCCTCAGTGGCAGAGAAATAGCTTTCCCGATCGAAGCATGCGTCACCATGCTGCTGGAGTGCGGCATGCAGGAGGAGGTAGGATCTATTTATTCAGAAGATGACAAGTCTGCGTTGGGAAACATCCGTATTTATAGCATATTCCCTGCTGAGTTACAGAGTCATTACTTCATCAAGAAACTCTAGCCCACAGCGAGGAAACTGAAAGGACTTTACCCAACCATGTGCCTCCTGTGTTTACTACTTCGTACTTTATGAACAACATAACATCATTATGGTTTCTTTTATAATACTTAATGAGAGTGGGGAATAGAGAGCAAGGCTATCTCTGACACTCAATACAAAATCTCTCTAGATCATCCAGGGTCCTAGGTCCACTCTTGTAACTCTCATGTTTAGCTCATAGCAAAAGTTTTTTTTGTTTTTGTTTAGAATTTAGATCAAAGTGCTGGGATGGTAATATTTAAAGCATGATTCTGTGGACATTAATCCATTTTTTTGCCCTTGTATATACTGGTTAGCACTGTTTAATGACCATCTGATCGACACCCATTTGTTTGAGGCCTTAACATTATAATAACTTATAATGGAAAATAAAAATCTGTCTTTTAACTCTGGACATTGCAGCCATAAACAGCTGGTCAGCTACTGCCATAAATATTATGTCATACTTTTATGTTTTGTTTACGTATTTTCCTGAATATTGATTTACTTTGCATTAACTACGTGCGTAAGTAGGAACTATGCTCCAGTCTGTGTTGCGTACAGACACTTTTAGGTGCTTATATTCTGCTTAACGTTACAAGTGACCCGCTGGCTAGCCCTAGATATTACTAGAAGTTCAGAGCGCTGGTCTTTTGACAGTTTTGCTGGATTTACTTGTTTATAGGATTAAAGTGTTTAAAAGTTGATACTACATTGCCTGTTCTGGAAATGAGTGTTTCTTTAAGTAGACTCATTCCCTCTTGGTTGTGTGCAGCCACTGAGGTATGTTTATTTGTGTTTATATTCCATCGTGCACATTTATATATTAGAGAGTGATATGTACAGTGGTGCTTGGAAGTTTGTGAACCCTTTAGAATTTTCTATATTTCTGCATAAATATGACCTAAAACATCATCAGATTTTCACACAAGTCCTCAAACAAAGATCACTAGAAGAGCAAGCATGTAATAATTGGCGAGGTCACAAAGGACCCCAGGGTAACTTCTAAGCAACTGAAGGCCTCTCTCTCATTGGCTAATATTAATGTTCATGAATCCACCATCAGAAGAACACTGAACAACAATGGTGTGCATGGCAGGGTTGCAAGGAGAAAGCCACTGCATTCCAAAAAGAACATTGCTGCTCGTCTGCAGACAAGCCAGAAGAATGTTTTGTGGACAGATAAGACCAAAATAGAACTTTTTGGTTTAAAAGAATTTTATTTTAAAGGAAAAAGGAAAACACTACATTCCAGCATAAAACTTTATCAAATCTGTGAAACATGGTGGTGGTAGTATCATGGTTTGAGCCTGTTTTGCTGCATCTGGGCCAGGACGGCTGCCATTCATTGATGAAACAATGAATTCTGAATACAGTGGTATCAGAAAATTCTAAAGGAAAGTGTCAGGGAACATCTGTCCCATGAATGAATCTCAAGAGAAGGTTGGGTCATGCAGCAAGACAACGACCCTAAGGCACACAAGTCGTTCTACCATAGAATGGTTAAAGAAGAATAAAGTTAATGTTTTGGAATGGCCAAGTCAAAGTCCTGACCTTAATCCAATCGAAATGTAGGGACCTGAAGCGAGCAGTTAATGTGAGGAAACCCACCAACATCCCAGAGCTGAAGCTGTTCTGTACGGAGGAATGGATAAAAATTCCTCCAAAGCCGGTGTGCAGGACTGATCAACAGTTACAGGAAATGTTTAGTTGCAGTTATTGGTGCACAGGGAGGGGTCACACCAGCATACTGAAAGCAAAGGTTCACATACTTTTGCCACTCCCTAATATGTAATATTGGATAATTTTCCTCAATAAATAAATTACCAGTGTAATATTTTTTGTGTCGTTTGATTAACTGGTTCCCTTTATCTACGTTTAGGACTTGTATGAAAATCTGATGATGTTTTTTAGGTCATATTTATGGGCAGGGAAATATAGAAAATTCTAAAGGGTTCACAAACTTTCAAGCACCACTGTATTCAGGATTCAGATGCTGTGTAGATGGTATTGTTCCACTCATGAGTTCAGCACTATCTCTGATGCATTTTCGTATTGTTGGTGTGGAGTTTTCTTTTGAAAAGACCCTTCATATTTACATTACAATAGCATAAAAAGACTATGTGACTAAGGTAAAGTCCGGTCAATGACCTGTTTCGCAGAATGTAATACACCTTGTAGTAAATGCATTATGTGATGTACTGATTTTCGTCTTCTTTTGCTGCGCTTATAAGACGGGCTCGCACAGCACAGAGAATGTCATGTTTGTACTTACTATGTGGCTTTTTGGTTTCAATTTGGGTGCATTGACACACAGCCCTCTCATAAGCCTTATAATGAATGTACCGATTATGTGACGCACTTTTTCAACTTCCTGTGCTGCTCGTGTCAGAAGATTTTTATGGAGGCAGCTGACACTGTGTTTTGCGCCCTGGCATGACTCGGGATACGATTTGGAGCAATCACACTAGTCAAACAATTCGTGCTTTGGGGAGTCAATTGTGCCTGAGCACGGTACAGATTGCCTGGTGTGAGTACGCCCTACAACATAATGATTTATGATTTAAAAATTCTTAACCAATAAAATTAACTCAAAAAGGTAAAATGGATGTGCTTCAGTATAGTTTCATATACAATGCATTTATTGAATTAAAGGTTACAAAATATCATTGGTGTGAGATTAAGCTAATTAACAATAGACAATTTTTTGTGATCTTTTATTACTCCTCGTTATCAAGGGTGCTGATAATATGGACATTATGAAGGATTTCATTGCAAAAACATGAGCATTTGCTGTGCCATATTTGACTTGGCACTTCTACTCTATTTATGTGCTGGGTGTTAGATCCTTTGCTTGTGAAACTTTGCATTGCATTGCTACGCCTCACGTATGCTTCCTTTGTGATCTCAGGGTTTGTTCCGAGTGGCTCCTTCAGCCTCAAAACTGAAGAAGCTAAAAGCATCACTGGACTGTGGGGTACTGGATGTACAGGAATATTCTGCTGATCCACATGCTATAGCAGGTAGGTTGAGTCTCCATAACCCTAACCTTGCCATTCGATCCATGACATAACCTCTCTTTTCTGTGCTCCTGTGTTCCTACCAGTACAGGTGTTATAGAATAAGGCCTGGAACGAATAGAGAATTCTCAAAAATAATTTCAGTTGGAAATAAAGATGGCTGTACAATGCACACATTACATTATGATTATGATTATAAACTGTGCCAAAAGTACATCTTCATTGCACAGTTTTCACGTTGCTTAATCTATTTACTAAAAAGCAATATGTGCAGATTTGTATATAAAGAATGACCTGCTGAATTGAATGCAAGCCCCAAAGAAATACAATCAGCTTAGCTATATTGCATTCCTCTGTGCAGTACTTCAGCCATGGAAAATTATACATTAAGCACATCAGTTCTATTCTCCGAATGAAATGGTAGTTTTAAGTGGATTTTAATTGTATCATTGCATCATTACTTGACTTTAGTTCGACTGAGCTTAAAGCACTGACGTATATAATGCAGTGTAGTGGAGCTGGTTGCATTTCAAGGTGGTTTCCATTTAGTTCTGAACAATTCAGCAGTTCGTACATGCAGATCAACCAGGATTGTGCACTCAAGACTTTTTAACCTTTAAGAAAAGGGGTACAAGGGATGGAAAATTATAAATCAATGCCAAACATTCATAGCTTTCACAACTAAAATGCAATTAATAACATTGTGTTATATCTAATAATCATTTTCAGTTTGCTAAAGATCACAGGGAAAGCCAACAGCCTGCATTCCAGCATAACATACTTGTCCCATCTGTGAAACATGATGGTAATTTTATAATGGTTTGGGCCTGTTTTGCTGCGTCTGGGTCAGGACGGCTTGCCATCATGAAATGTCATCAAATCATCATCCGAATGTCAGGGCATCTGTCTGACTGAACTTCAAAGGAAAGTGGTTAGGCAGCAAGACAATGCCCTAAGCACCCAAGTTGTTCTATCAAATAATATTTAAAGAAGAATAAAGTTATTGTCTTTGGCCAAGTCAAATCCTGAGCTTGATCCAACAGAAATGATGTGGAAGTTGAAGCTGTTGAAACAGTTGATGTGCAGGACCGATTAATAGTAACGACAATGAGTGTGTTTTAGATGTACTTAACAATCCCATAAAAGCAGAAAATCAGATTTTGTCAGTGATCCGATCAACGAGTATACATGCAATTGAGCAATCAGATAAATGGAAAACTCTGGGTCCTACAATTGAATAATCGGATATCTAACCAGTAATCTTACAGAAAGATGTGAAATAAACTTCAAACTTTAATATTAAATAATGAAAATCTTGATCTTCTCAAGCATATGTTACATTTCAGAGCATATGTTACGTCTCCACAAAGTGTTTGGTAGCTGCTTAGTGGGTTCTGTGTTTAATTCTGGGGTTGCCAGATTCCACAAGTAAAAACAATCCCAAAGGTGGCTACATCTCTCAGAATAAGCAGACCTCACAGCCATGATACACTCTCTCATGTTATGTTTGCAGGCTGAGAAAAACAATGTAAATCGTAGTATGGATATTCATGCTGTGAGAAATCTGATTACTGAGATAAATTCGTCTCTCTTTGTCAGATTTGTTATGGTGGGTTAGTGGTTTTGTGCTGGATTACCCAGTCATAACTACCCTTTATATTTACATTACAGTAGCATAAAAAAAAGACTGTGACTATGGTAATGTCTGGTCAGTGTCCTGATTCACAGAACGTAATGCAGTTGTTAAATGGTGCATACCTGTACATACACAATCAAAAGATTCTTATTTGGTTTCCCTTCAGTGAGAAATTTACCATGTTAAACTTAAGTCAGTAAGGGAACAGCAATGTCCCTAGTTTCTATTATAAAGATTGCAACATGAAACACAAATGTCACCCAAACTTTGGGATATGTGTTCATTGTATTTTATGGCTTTCTACTGCAATATGTAATTAAAATGTGTAGCCACATGGCCCTAATGTACAGTGGTACCTTTGTTGCTTTGTTATTTTGTTCCAGAAGGCTTGTTGTGAACCAAAAATGACGAGTACCGAGCAAATTTTTCCCATAAGGAAGGAATAATGTAAATTGAAGTAATCCGTTCCAGACCCCCAGAAAATCCACACTGTATAAGGCATTATATACATTAATGGAGTTGTATTGTGCAGGTGCTCCCTGATTTATGAGGAGGATATGTTCAAATCCATCATAAGTTAAATGTATCATGAACTGAGTTTCTATGGTAGTGCCTATGATAGTAATGATTAATTAGTCAATGTCTAAAACACTTGCAGTAAGCTACAGTTGGCCAAAATCATGAACACAAATTTCATTTTATAACAAAGTGTTGAAAAATCTCATGTAATTTAGTGAGTAATGGATTGAAAGTGAAAAAAGCAAAACACTTACTCTATAGGTGAACTCCGGACACTAGCATAGATGCTATTGCTAACTGCAGTCTCGGTTCTGGAGGATTCAGGTCCTGTTTCCCTTTTAGCCGGCTGTCAATAGTAACCTTTTTAGAACCCATGGAAACTTACTGGTACTGAGAATAGATGTAGAAATAAAGAAAATCACGATAAAAATAGCGGAGATCTTCAATGAGCAAAATCTATTTCATTCAGCACTAGTTTTGTTTTTATGACTTAGGTAGAGATTTCTAACAACTCCTGAGACATACATTTCTTTCTATCTTTCTCTGTCTCTCTCAGGAGCCCTGAAGTCATATCTCCGTGAGCTCCCTGAACCTATAATGACCTCTCAACTCTATGATGAGTGGATTCAGGCTTCAAAGTAAGCAGATGAGTGCTTCACCATTTCTTCAGTCCTAACTCTTACACCCAGGCATTGCAGCTGCTGGCCTGTTTGCATCTCTGTCCAGAGGACTTAGGTTAAGGGGCTAATTAGTTCTAATGAGACATAATCACCTCTCAGCAGGAGAACATGCCAGCTGCTGGTTTTGTGCTGCGTGTTCTCACCTCCAAATGTATGCCTGTTTCAAATGTGTCAAAATAAGGCTTTGTCTGTCTGCATACCTTCAAGCTCAAAATACTGACCCCAACACCCTCCAAAAATAGTTCACTACTGGGCATGCAAAATGGCTTTCTAATCAACTTTGCACAAAGCCATTTTTGATTTACATTACTGTACAAAATCTTAGGCCACCATTTGATTTGATGTTTTAGCAATGGTATAATGACCATATATGATATTTTGCCGCTAACAAAATTGCAAACTTGGATTCATCACTACATTATACTCTTTTGCACTGATCTTCATCCCGATCTTTGTGAGCTTTAGCATATCTTAGCCTTTTCACCCTGTTCTGTGGTGGTTTTGTGGAAGTTCAATTGGAGAACAGAGTAAAGGGAACTAACAAAGTATGTAGACAAACAGATGGACTACAATCTGTAATTGTGGGACTACAATGTGGTGTACCTAATACAAAGGAGGTATACCTAATAAGGTGGCTGGTGAGACTATAAACACACACACACACACACACACACACACACACACACACACACACACATTGACATAAGTATTCAGACCCTTTACTCAGTATTTAGTTGAAGCACCTTCTTGAGTTTGATGCCACAAGGTTTGCACACCTGAATCTGGGGATTTTCTGCCATTGTTCTCTGCAGATCCTTTCAAGCTCTGTCAGATTGGATGGGGACCATCGGTGGACAGTCATATTCAGGTCTCTCCAGAGATGTTCGATTAGGTTCGAGGCAGGATTCTGGCTGGGCCACTCCAGGACATTCACAGAGTTGTCCCTAAGCCACTCCTGTGTTGTCTTGACTGCGTGCTTAGGGTCATTGTCTTGTTGAAAGATGAACTTTCAGCCCAGTCTGAGGTCCTGAGAGCTCTGGATCAGGTTTTTATCAAGAATATTTCTGTACTTTGCTCCATTCAGCTTTACCCTAACCAGTCTGACTGTTCCAGCTGCTGAAAACACCCCCAGAGCATAATGCTGCCACCACCATGTTTCATTCTAGGTATTGTATTGGGCAGGTGATGAGCAGTGCCTTGTTTCTTCCAGACATGATGCTTAGAATCCTTGTCACTCTGATATAAAGCCCAGATTGGTGGAGTGCTGCAGTGATGGATGACCATCTGGAAGTTTCTCCCATCTGCACACATGATCTTTGGAGCTCAGCCAGAGTGACCTTTATGTTCTTGGTCACGTCTCTTACCAAGGCCCTTCTCATCCAATTGCTTAGTTTGGTAGGGTGTCCAGCTTTAGGAGAGGTCCTGGTTGTTCCAGCCTTCTTCCATTTAAGAATTATCGAGGCCGGTGTGCTCTTGGGAACTTTCAGTGCAGCAGAATGTTTTGTAGCCTTCTCCAGATCTGTGCCTCAACACAGTCCTGTCTCTGAGCTATACAGGCAGTTTCCTTCACATTTCTAGGCTTTTGCTCTAATAAGCATTTTTAGCTGGAAATCTTCTATAAACAGGGGTGTGTCTTTCCCAGTTGTGTCCAGCCAACTGAATTTATCGCAGGTGGACTCCAGTCAAGGTGTAGAAACATCTCAAAGATGATAAAGAGAAATGGGACGCCGCCAGACCTAATTTCATGTGTGATGGCAAAGGGTCTGAATGTTTATGTCCATGCAAAATATTAGTTTTTCCTTTTTAATTAATTTACAAAAAATTAGAAAATTCTGTTTTCACTTTCGTGAGTATGAGAGTGTGAGTGTATGTGCCCTATGATGGATTGGTGCCCTGTCTAGGGTTGTTACTGCCTTGCGCTCTGTGTTGCCGGCTAGGCACCAGCTCTCTCTCGACCCTGACTTGGATAATCAGATAAGATAATGAATGGATGAATGTTTTCACTTTCTCATTGTGGGTATTGACTACAGTATGATGGGGAAGAATTCTATTTTATTACATTTATTTTAGATATACAATAAGTCCGCAGCGTAACAAAATGTGAAACATTTGAAGGGGTCTGAAGACTTTCTGAATGCATTGTGTGTGTGTATATATATATATATACATACATATACAGTGGGGCAAAAAAGTATTTGCACAATCAGTCACTGATTGTGCAAGTTCTCCTACATAGAAAGATGAGAGAGGTCTGTAATTTTCATCATAGGTACACTTCAACTATGAGAGACAAAATGAGAAAAAAAATCCAGGAAATCACATTGTAGGATTTTTAAAGAATTGAATTGTAAATTATGGTGGAAAATAAGTATTTGGTCAATAAATTTCGTTCAGCTAAATACTTTGTAACATAACCTTTGTTGGCAATGACAGAGGTCAAATGTTTCCTGTAAGTCTTCACCAGGTTTGCACAAACTGTAGCTGGTATTTTGGCCCATTCCTCCATGCAGATCTCCTCTAGAGCAGTGATGTTTTGGGGCAACACGGACTTTCAACTCCCTCCACAAATTTTCCATGCGGCTGAGGTCTGGAGACTGGCTAGGCCACTCT